>JAFVLL020029653.1:60000-70434 GCA_021397915.2 Tor tambroides | reverse complement strand
TTTACAAGAAACTTTACCTTCAGTTACTGCAGCAAAAGGGGGTCACACCAGATACTGAAAGCAAAGATTCACATACTTTTGCAACGCACAGATATATAACACTGGATCATTTTTCGGTTCTCTTTGTCTGCTTTCTAGACTTATATGAAAATCTGATGATGTTTTGGGTCATATTTATGCAGAAATATAGAAAATTCTAAAGGGTTCACAAACTTCCAAGCAGCACTGTATAATTAAATACATTGTGAACTATCACAATGTCACAATTATCACAAAGTATTTTTTTACTAATGAAAATTAGTAAAGTGGTGTGGGGTGGTGCCATCGTGTATGTTGTGTCAAAAGCCCACTGTCTTTGACCTTGAAAACCCCTGAACTAATTAGAATTATTTAGCTATAATACTTTTGCCTTGAATAAATCAAATACATTTATGTTCTTCTTGTGGTAACATCTAAATTAACTGAATCAGTAGTTAATGACTGAATCAAACTGAAAACATTAGGGTCACACCAACAAAAATATTTTTTAAGTGTCAGGTCGTGCAGAAACAGTTCTATAATCCTGATCACTGGTATTTCCATTGCCGTCATTTAAAACAAAAAGCCACTCGAGGCCTATCATTACAGTAATTTTACCAAAGCTATAGGCGTTTAAAGGCATTTCATCATGCCTTAGTCAATGGAACACAGGAATCTCTCAACTTTAAAATAAGCTTTAAATAAGCTCCTGTAGGTTAAGAATCAAATGGTAAAGCGTGGAATTAGCACCCTGACGGAAAGAAGATGAGATTCCCTGAGTGGCAGGGGAGAGAAGTATCCAAATGATGTCTTATCCTTTTCATTGCCCTGGTTGCTTGCTCTCTCTTATCTTTAATTACTCTCGTCTGAATGCTCACTACATTGGAGATAGTCCTCCACTTCATCACTGCAGCAGATGACACAAGATACAACAAATGCCAAGAAAGGGTCCAGCCCTGTTTTCATAAAATGTTTTCTTTCTTCAACTCCTGTAATTGGTTTAGATACACAGATATGAACATTCAGAGCTGTTTTTGCTCCACTGATATAAATGGATTTATCTTTAAGGATAAGTGCATCTCTCATCCCATTATGAGGTAAAATACTTCATTGGATCCTAAAGCTTTTAATTCCTTCATTCGGCTGTTAAATTGCATATTCAAAAGAAACACTGTAACTGATTATGGGTACATCAAGAGTCCTGTCTATGAATTGGTCTTGGTATAAGGGTTTAACTGCCTTGAATCGCATGGTGATACATTTTTACATATATGGGAGGGCACCTACTCTGCCGGGGCAGGACGGTTGTACTGTGTTATTTTGGGCTATTCTGGGATATTTTGAGGTTTGGCCTGCGTTTAAGACAGATGTTGGACTCAGCTACTGTGTCATGGATTTGGGTTCCCTTGGCAGGACTTACATTTTCTTTCTTGCTAGCTTTCTTTGCAAGCTCTCCATCTCTCTCTGTCCAGCATATCGACCCAGTTGGACCCTGAATGTCCTGTTTCCCTGAAATACTTTAGCAGTTGGCTCATTCAGCTAACCGCATTCTTCCAGAGCTCCTTCCCTAGACCTGCGCCGTAATCTCTGTGCATACAGACAATGGAAAAAATAGCCAAATAATAATTTAATCATTAGATTTTTAGAGCGCTCTGACAGAGGAGATTGAAATATGCGAGCGGAAAAGAACAGGGAGAATGTGAAGGAGAGAAGAAAGAAAGAAAGATTTATTTGTGTACATAAGTCAACCTCCCGTCCCGTCCCATCCGCTCACACTTTCTCTCTGTCTCCCTGTCTCTCTCCCACACACACACACACACAGATACATCTACTCTCTCCCCCTCTCAAACTAAAGCCACAAGAGACTCACAATTTAGAGAAACACAATTCCTTTAAAATGTGAAACTCCCTCTAACATAATCAAGTCTGCACAGCACACTCCAATCACCCACAACCCACAAGTCACACACACTCCTTCAAGAAATACAATAGTCAAGTCAGAAAATATAAGTGCCTATATAGTAGAGATGGACAGAGAAAGAAAGACAAAAAGTAAAATAATAAAATAGTAAAATAACAGTATTACACTACCTGCTTGAACCACACCTAACAGTAAATCTTTGGATTCACAATGTTCTGAATTTCTGACCAAAAGTATTATTTCACATAAACTCTGTGAAACACAGCAAAACATACAGTTCTGCTCCAGGATATCTCATTTACATACTACAAAATGCTTTAAAAACAACTCTACAAAACTCTTTGCCACAGTTTCAAAGATTATGAAGCCACTAACACTGTGAACTTTGGCACATTCGGTGATTATCTGCAAGTGTTTTTTAGTTTCTGTACTATATACATCAGGCGTTAAGAGAATGGACTGCGGGTGGTCTGTAGGTATGCCATCTGAGGCTGAGACTATAGTTTTCAACAAACTCATGCGTGTACTCTTAAAGCATTTTAAACACTATGCCAGAAATCCATCTCCAGTTCACCAATATTGAGGCAAGGGCCGAGAGCATCCTTCCTCCACAAGTACTTACCGGACTGACCCTCCGACTCAGGGCTCGTCTCAGGCTCCATAGCTTCACAGAGTGCTGAACTGCTGTCCAACAACTGAAAAACAGTGCTGAAAGGAGACAGATGGGAGGAGAAAGGAAGAGAGGACAGAGAGAGAGAGAAGAGGTTCTCCCTTCACCCTATGCGTAGAGAACTGCTCTGTGATCCAACTGTTGTTCTGTGTTTGTCTATTGCTCCAGAGAGAGACAGAGAGAGAAAAACAGAGCCAGAATGGACGCATGTGGCGCGCATGCAGATTGACTATTCCTGTAAGTTGCGGTCTCTCTTTAGCTCCTACTTCTCACATGCTTCTTAAAGACACAGTATCAGTGACGAGACTTTTGCAGATTTTACTCACTCTGTCTTCAGTCTCTTTACAGAAGGACAAATAAAACAGCCAATATTTATGGAAACCTTATGCCTCTAACGAAGTTGAGCCAAGTAACATAAACACTATATTGTTAAAGGTAACCACAATCATGCATGTGCTCACATTCACATTTCACTCTGAAATTCTCCATGACATTTACTATAAAGTATCAAACTGCACACTAGTAGGCTACATTAGTGTGCATGAGTGATAATGAGCTACCAGCATACCATCAGTCTTGCTATGCATCCTTGATAAACATGAATGAGTAATAGGACAACAGCTTTATAATCTATGTCTCACTTTGATGTTTGTCTGTGAGCTACATGCTCTAATGGTGATTTGAAGGCGTTTGACATGTCAGAAGCATTCAGCACTACAGTGATGTGCAGAAGCTGGGTTAGCCAACAGAGAACAGAATACACAGAAGTCAACAATACTATTATTAAGTATTTTAGAAATATGTTAAAAAGGCTCTCTGATGAGTACCCTATTGATTTGATTATTTAAGCTTTTAATTTGCAGTATTGAGGCACAATATGTTTTCTGCTCTTCAACCCCCCCATTAAAAAGTTTTGATGTTTATGGATCAAGGTAGTGGGGTTGTTCCTGCTCTTGTCCTCTGGTTCGAAACATCAAACAGAAGGTGCTCCAGTTCTCAGTTTCTCTTTTATCTTCTATCAGTTATTCAGTATAGGGTGTGGGCAAACAAGAAACACTTTCAAAGCAATTCTGAAAATACAGTTATAAATCTGACCAATGACCATACATTAATAAAATTGAAAACGTTATGTGTTATGAATTTGAGTATACTGTAATATACTGGATATAAAATTATAAACCTGAATATATATTAACATATCCTGAATATACAATGTAACTCAATATACAAACTATACTATTATACAATAGTATAACTATACTGAGTTTATAATTAACTTTATAAAACGGTTAGTTCCATTCGTCGATTCTGATTGGTCAGCAGCTGTGTTTTATTCACGATACAGCACGGCTATGACCGCTTCACCCAACGGTTCTGTGTATCACTGAGCAACACCCTTAGCAATATAATCAATAATATAGCATTAAAACTGTTCCATGTATTATGTATTTCGGCAAAATTAAATGTTTGTTATTTATTTAATGAAGTATGAGTGACCCCTGATGGCATTATGTTGCATCTTTCATCTTTAATTTTGAGATCACGCCCTTCCCCGTCTAATAAATGCTGCTCATGCAGAGATATGTTGATGTGTGTGCGCCCACAGGTTCCGAAGTGAGGAGGGAATATTACTGTATTTATTAGTTTTCTGTTTCAGGTATGGTTGTGTATGTCCATTTGTCCATCAGTTTACACTGTAATAACGCTTGCAAACTCACAGAATTGTTTTAAATTGTTTTAAAAGTTTTAAAGCAGAATTGGTCTGCTTTAAAACTAAAGGACAGAAAACAGATGCTTTCTCATGCTGAGAGATAAGCAGATGTAGAATGTGTGTATGAGAAAATATATATGGTGTTAAAAAAATAAATGACACAGCGGAGAAGAAGAGTTCCTATTCTGTGTTTTTATTTAAGCTCCATTAGATGAGAGGCATGTTCGGAACATTCTCTTGCCGTTTACTATTGCTGTCAGGAACTATTTTTTAGCATTTAACGAACTTGCTTCAAAAAAATAACATTTCAATACATAAATTTTTGGTTTTAATATTTTTTATTGTGTGGTATAAAAGCAATAAGGTACTTGAGGCCATGCTGTATCTTGAATAAATCACGGCGTTGTTAAGCACAACACGAAGCGGAGTTTATTTACGATACAATTTACGATTATTTATATTATTTACAATATAACTATAGCTAATAATTAACTATATTTTCCGATTTATATTTAGACTTACAACAATATATAAAACTATACATTATATTGAGATTTTATATATATCCTGTATGGTCTCAATACTGTATAATTAAATGTGGATAAAATAAATAAATAAAGAACAAAAAAACAGGATAATATTTAGATGTAGGTCTTTGAGTTTGAGGAAGCAAAAATGTTTACTAAGTTAAAAAGACTCTCAGTAAATCTAAATGTCCCTGTCAAGTAGAACAAATATACGGCACAGTAATTAAAAGCAGAACAGAATCAGAATCTTGAGGACTTTGGGGATGTGCATTGGAATCTTCATTTGCCTTATTGTTAGCTGTATTTTAGGCTCAGCACAATTTTGGCTTCGGTACTGTACCAGAATCTACTACCTCAGTGTCGTACTAAATCAATACCATAGGTGACAAATAAGCATCCTCAAAAGATATCCGAATTAAAAACAGAGCACTGCATGCATGAAACTCTGCAGTAACAAATGTGTTGCTCGTTTAAAATAAATACTTCTCAGTACTCTCCTGTACAGTAAAACAGAAGCGATACTAAACAAACTCTAGCATTTTCAGCAGTGTTGAGTGGACTCAGACTAACTTAAACACATCTGACAGTTACTGTTAACATTAACATTATATCAAGATTATATCATCAGCACAATTATGATGTAGAGTGAGATTTATCTGTTTGACCCAGCTTGTTCCTCTGTTGTCACATTTGCCGGTTTCACTTCAGTTTGGTTAACACTGGTTAACACAGCAGTGAACTTTAGAATAGCAGCGTATCAGGTACCAAAATGAGCAAAATCATGATATTGTAACAACCCTACTGCATGTGTTTGTGAGCCTTTAAAAGCCTGGTTATCAAGGTTTAAAATGATCATTTATTTATCATGTGATGAAATCAGTAGTCAAATGAGTAGTACTGCCTCATAACAGGCACTAGTTAAATTCAATTGTGTTGTTGTCTCAAGTCTTAATAATGCATTTAAAAAAAATAAACTTGTACATCCAGCACAGCTATACATTACACATAAATCTGGAAACTTACATTACAAACATATACACACACATTTGGTTCACTATATTTAAGGAGACCTATTATGCCCCTTTTTACTATATGTAATATAATTCTCAGATGTCCCCAGAATGTGTCTGTGAAGTTTCAGCTCCAAATACCCCACAGATCATTTATTATATTATTTTGAAAATGATGATGTCCCTTTAAATGCAAATGAGCTGCTGCTCCCTGTCCCCTTTTCCAGAATAAAGGCCATTGCACACTGAGTCCGAAATTTTCGTATGCGTTTTTCCGTCTTTTCGTATTCCTCATCCTTTCCTATTAAAATGCATGCAACGGATGCGAAAACACAGAAAATCAAACCTGATCCAAATTTTTTTTTGACAGACGAAAGTTTCGGAGGCAGTGTGCAAACGTGATTGACACAACGTGAGGTCGTATTTATTTTTTAACATGCGAAAATTTCGGACGAAAATTTCGGACTCAGTGTGCAGAGACCTTAAGGCTTCGCCTTTACAGCTCATATCTCAGATACTCTGCTAAAAACATCTGTTTGGTTTTGATTATGTCTATCGCACTGAAATCATGCATTTTAAACCATATTAGTTTAAACTTCTGATATATGATTTTTTGAGTGCACACATCCGAAGCACGCACACAGAAAGTGGCTGTCGTGGCATGTGAGTACTAAACTAAATTATTTTTCATGTCTTATTGCGCTTAAACCATCAAATACGCACAAGTTTATGTTAAAAACACATAAGTTAAAAAACAGTCAGTTATGCCTGTTAAGGTAAACAGCTGGGAAAGAAATCACGTGTATATTAGATCTGTGTGGCAGCAGTGTAATATTCAGTATATAAATCAATCCACTGCTCTCGTTTCCTCTGAGGCTGGGACTCTAAACAGTGTTCTGTGCTCGTCAGTGCAGCCAATGACAATAGTTAGCATGCTTTGCTCAAACGTTTGCTATGGCGTTAGAACTGCTACACCGTTTTCGCTTGCAAAAACAGAATGGCGGCACAGTGGGTGGAAACTTGCAGAATGAGGGCGGTAATATTATAATAAGATCCCCTTTCTACATCACGGGGGAAGCGAAATCTGACGCACTCGTTTATTCAATGCTTGCAGAGAAAGGCTTACCAAAAAAAAATTTACTGGGTTGTTCACGTTTTCTGGGTTAGTAGATGCACCGGGGACCTGATTATAGCACTTAAACATGGAAAAAGTCAGACTTTCATGATATGTCACCTTTAATAAGGACACCTAATAAACTTCCATTGTTTTTACAACAGGTAATTAATATTTTCCTGGTCTGACCCCCTACCTCTAAATGTAACCCTCACGAAACACTAGATCTAAATAGAAACATGATTTAGTCAATTTGCATGCATAGTGAGGTCTGACTTCAATGTAATATAGGTTTCACTATATTAGAAATGTGAGGACATGTTTGAATAGTGAGGACATTTTGGACCTCATGTTTAGTCAAACCTGTACACACACACATAAAATAATATACTGTATAACTGTATAACCTACATTCTGGATAAGGCAGAGTTAAGAGCATTTCTAAATAGTCAGTCACAAAGAGACACCAGTCAACTCACTCACAAAAAAATTTGGTAGAACCACAGACTTTAAGGTACCCAAGTGCATGTCAGAAATGTTTAAATAGTACTTAACCCAGAATGTTACATTAAATCACCAATGATCCTAGATCAGGCTTGTCTATATTCACTACTGAAAACATCTGATCAGGAAACAGATGCTTTTAAATCCAGTTCTTGAAATTTGTTCTGGGACATTCCATGTTAAACCAACCATGGCAAATTGGCAATTTTCACCAGAGATTCAGAGCAATATTACAGGGGGGTAAAAATGGCTTCAGAAGGATGATAGTATCATTATATTATTTTTACACAGATATTGGTATGCATGTTAGTAAAATCTGTTGACTAGCGATCTTTGTTGCGTTATATACCAGTGGTGACATTTTGAAAATGGGAAAAAGCACTTTTCAAGTTTTTTTCTCCAAAGTTTGCATGGCTGTTACTCAAAAAGCATTAAAGATATCCTTTTAGACTTTTATCCTTTTAGCCTTTTAGATTCTGGGTCTTTAAAAAAAAACTTTCCTTTTGGCATCTTAATTTTTAAGATCCTATGTGGTTCAGTTCCAGCAATATTGGAATCTCAGGAGTAATTTGTTAAACTGTACACATTTCAATGGTCAAAACCCAAATGTGGGTCACTTTGCATAGAGAGGATACTTTTATTTCTTTTAAAGAGGAATGTAAATAACAAATAATGTAGAAACTAGAAACAAGCTGCAATTCTAGTTTCAGCATCATTTATTCTTCAGACATTTCCGTTCAATAAGTATCAGCTGCATGCAAAGGAATCAACATTTGGTTTTTCAACCACTGAAAATGGGTGATATTCAAAAATCTGGACATGGAGCAACATTGAGAGCCCCGTATCTCTGGCACTATATAGGGCCTTGAAAATGAAGATCCATAAAGAAGAGTTTATTAGGAAACAGAGTCTTAAAGGATATTAAGATAACTTTAATACTTCTTGAATTACATGCACGCAAACTTTGGAAAAAGTATTTATGGCACTCGGACAGGTATGTTGTATGCAACTGTTTTGATAGAGGGAAATAACATACATTTCTAGTTTCAACATTATGTGTTCCTCTTTAAAAGAAAATAGTATGTTCATTGGAAAACATAGATGCATTAGTAAGCCAGTAAAATAGCACAAAACAACATCAGCCAAATAAAGTATGCACACAACACAGATAACAGGTAAAAATGTAAACAAAATAACAACACAATTAGTATAAAAATTAGTCCAAACTATAATAAAGCAGAACTGGAAGAAACATCCTTTGACAGAAGAAAAGAATATTGCAGCCAACATCCTCCCCTGCTGGCCTCAATGAAAATGACATGGCATAAATATCTGAGTATAAGGTAGCATAAATAACTACTTCTTCAAAGAAATAAAAACGTTTTAGTCACAAGCATGGTCTGAGACAAGTACAACTCCTACATATATATTTGCTCTCTTTGTTAATCACAACAAATGTGTTTGTCTGCAAATATGTATCAACGGTAGTTTGTGACAAAAAAAGTGTCAAAACAATTCACCGATACTTATAATATAAAATAAAATGATACAAAGTAATGGTGGCTTTATAGTATAGGATATTTTGGAGAAAACACATTTTGACTAATTTTTTTTCATGCACAGAGTTCATTTAAGCAGATGACATACTTTAAGAGTCGAGCATAACTACAAAACTATAATAAAAAGCTTTAAATCCCCTTATATTTCCAGGTTTTCTATGACCATGAGAAACCCTGGCCTCTGGCTGTGTTGTAAACATGTGGAGTAACAGTAGTATACTCACTGTTGTCCACTGACAGATGACACTGGAATTCTGGGAACTGCGCCTCCACAGGAACACTGATGGTGCGACGCAGCAGTCTGGATTTGCAGGTGTCAGGCCTCCTCTCCTGTAGGAGCAGAGGGTGTATCTGACAGCGGAACACAAGAAAGAGAAAGAAAGACACAATTGAGCACACATTCGCCTGCCTCTCATCTCATTATTAATATATTCCATCCGAATTGAACAGATTTAAGTCAGACAATCAGAGGTAGCAAGACATAAAGTATTCAATAAAACAAGCACACAGATGGACAGAGTATGAATATATTAAAGGGTTTCTAGCGACTTAAATTACTTATTGAATATGGCTATGCTATTTCATATAGCTAAAAGCTTAATCTTTTTTATGGATAGCAAGAAATATTTAAGGCCAGTCTATTTTTTCTTAATTTACTCACTATTGGTAGGTATGGCAAAAAGTTCTACTGACAGGAATACAGAAGGAGAAAGAGGAAGAGAGACCAACTTAACTCTGGGGAATTCAGCATCAGATCTGGACAGCTCTGACTGCCAAAATGACCTTGTGTTCCTTCCCAGAATCATGTTTCCAGCACACATTCAGCCCTCATGGTGTTATAACCAAACTTTCATAACGTACATTCTCTTGAGACTGTGCTACTGTGCTTTTGTTGTTATTACCAACTGTGAATTTGCCCTCAAGAAACAGTCCACATTCAATTTCAGCCACAGCAATCTGGTTTACTGACAGTCCAAATCAATTAAATGGCACTGACATTCTAGTTTCATAACCATGGTGTTTGCCAAATACTAAAAATATTTTAGGTCTTAAGTCAATGTGGAGTAAAATTTGATTCATATTATTACTTTTCATATTAGCACTTGCCTGTAAGCTGGTTCTTTTCTTAATTGGGAGAGTGATCCGAATTAAATGAAACAACATACAGTGCTAAAGGGCTTAGCAAAAATGACATTTTGGAGGTGTAAAATGTCATACAAAAGCCAAAAACAGTTAATTAAAAAAAGGAAACAACACACACACACACAGTTTTTCCTCAAACTCCTAATTTACTGCTTCTTAATAGTTTAAGGTAGCTGTTAATTTAGACATAGGGTAGGATTAAAGGATCTAAAATATGATCAGAATAATATGTGCTTTGTAAGTAATAAATAACCAAT
>JAFVLL020029653.1:0-55000 GCA_021397915.2 Tor tambroides | reverse complement strand
CAGCAAAGAAGCATTCTGAATGCTGGACACTGCACAATCAATGCCTGCTAGATAATGAGCAATACACTTAATAGCCTCCTCAAAGGGAAACACACACACACAGCTCAGAGATTTGAACATATAAGGCAACGATTACAAGCCTATCATGTACACTGTACACAAACCCACGTACTGCTTTAGAAAGATGAACATATGGCTAAACAAAAATTGCTATAAGCAGTGACTTTTCTCCCAAGATAGTGGTAACTCTGAAGTGGCCAATCTGTTCTCCTCAAAGCACATATACCTATGCACCAAGAAAAACAAAACACTATCTGGAAACAAGAATATTATTTCACTTCCATGTTAGTGCCAAAAGCAACTGACAACTACTTTAACATAACTTTATAAAGGCTACAAAAAATGTTGTTAATACAATGATACTACTTTTTTAACATTGTTCTTCTGTTCAAACTATATAATAACTGAACTGGAACCTTACAAATGACTGTACTGAAATGCTCTAGATCGACAGCAATGCAGTGCATTCTAGGATCACCAGAATAGGGACAAGCAAATAAATAAATCATTAAATTAAATACTGAAACATCATTTACTTTGTTTTCAAGTGACAGTGTATTTTTTTCTACCCACTATTAGAGTTATATCAGATGTACGCACCTTTAAAACAGATTTAATTTATTTCTTTATATTTTATGCTTTCAAAATCAGTGCAATCAATAAAATCAGGGCTATCAATACAATAAAATAATTTTATTTTGCCTGTGCTTGGCAAAATAAAATAAAATACGAATGAAAGTTTAACACAGTGGTTCCCAAGCCTGGTCCTGGAAGCACCCCAACATTGCACATTTTGCATGTCTCCTTTCTCTGACACACCAATTTCAGGTCTTAGAGCAGGGGTGGGGAATGTTGATCCTGGAGGGCCACTCTCCTGCAGAGTTTAGTTCCAACCCTGAAAAACCCTAGAAAAAAAAAAAAAAAAACCTAACTGCATCCTGAAGACCTTGATTAGCTGGTTCAGCTGTGTTTGATTAGGGTTGGAGCTAAACTCTACAGGGACACCGGCCCTCCAGGATCAACGTTCCCCACCCCTGTCTTAGACAACATATAAAAGTGAATTTAGCATCCGATGACCCCTTTAAATAAACTAAAAGAAAACCTTCCCATTTGTTCTTCTGCATATATCCAAATAAACTCTGGATTTAAAAAAAATAAATAAATAAAAAATAACTTTGTGCCTATTACGTTGTCTATGTAGGCAGCTCATTATGTTTTGGAACAGGGTTAATGTTTCTTGGGGGGGTCAGCAAAATCAGCAAAACACTGTCTTCAGATAAATAAGAAAAACATTTTAGCTCCTGTAAATCCTCAGTATATGACAGGATGTTGTTACTCAAACTAAGCACAGTGCACAAGGTGGATAATTAAATGTGATCTGCTGGTTCATTCCTTCTCCTGTTAAGAAATTAGGGCCTGATTTTATTCTCAGTTACTTCAAAGTGTCATTTAATGGCTTACGGCTTCATGCTATTATCGGAAGGGCAACTGGTCTCTTACGCAGGCAGTTTTCTGCTTCTCTAAATAAGCACTTCGTAATGACCGCTGCTTTGATTTTATCAAATCATTTATAGCATTTTCTGTTAAAAGACGTTAATAATTTTAGAATTATTGCCTTTTTCGTTTAATCTGCTGAATCCATTCATGATGTGGTCACATCAAAAAGGAGATTACTTTATGCCACTGCCAAAGCGAAGCCCTTATCAGCGCAATAACATGCACACAAGGGAGGGGAGGAGAGAGGGAGCAAAATACAAATGGCACGAGAGAGAGAGAGGGAGAAAAAGAGAGATTTATTGCAAGTGTGACATGAAGGAGACACAGAGGAGTGTCTCTCGTCCTCATTGGCTGAAACGTGTCTCTGTGGCCCATCAGTACGGTTTAAAACCCCCCTTTAAAAACAGAAAATTAGAAATTTGTTCATTTTACCGATATTACAGTGGTTATCATTTGGAATCATCATTCATTTTATTAAAGTGTTAAATCATTCACTTTTAAATTAAAACAAAACTGTACTGTGGAAAAAACAGATTACCCAGGTAGCTTCCTCTGTTTAATAAGGCACCTAAGCTTAACTTTGTTACACTTGCCTAAAGTAATTTGCGCTCTTTTTACAGAAGCTCAACAAGCATGTAATTTCATCCACAACACAATGCATGTGCTATTCTAACAAATAACTTTACACAAATATTTTTGCTCTTTTTATAAAAAGAAACTGAAGTTTAGGATGTCATTTTTATAATGTTTAACAAAGAAAACCAAAATCTTTCCTAGTGGCCCAGAACCTGCTGAAGTAAATCCACCAAAGTAACTCTCACACGCTACCACTTCAACACTGCACAGCTGTTATCTTACAAATACATTTATTTTGCTACTGGAAAAAAAGAAGAAGAGATAATTAGCAACAGTAGGAAAATGCATTCAAGGAGACCAGCACTGGATCTTCTGTACTGCAGGATGCACTTGGACAAAGAGAAGTAACCGGGCATTACACAAACCTGTAAGCAAAAACCTGTAAGATTAAACAAGCCTTTCAAGTTGCACATTTTTTGGTTTACTCAGAATCAAACATAACACTGCTTGTGCTTCAGGGAAATATACTGTAAGACAGTTGAGAATTTTTAAATAAATATTTAAGATAAATATAAACTCCTGGTGTAATTCAGATTATATCAATTATGTGTCTGAAGTGTTATTCAGTTTTCAATAAACAACCAACCAAATAAAGCAAATCAGAACAAAGGGCTTCACTGTTTTGTTGCTAAAGAGTGACACTGATTCAGAAAATTGTATGAGATTTAATGAGAATTCTGTGAAGCAGATAAAGAATATGATTGTATAGTACAGACAATGCAAATAAATACGATCTCTCATGAGGTAAGGAATGAATATAAGACACTATAATCGAACAAATCATGTTTGCATTTGCCTGCAAATGTTCCTTTATCTAATAACAAAACCAAGCCTGATGACACAGTGCAGGTGATTGAAAAACTAATAACCTAAGCTCTAAATAATGTGTTACTGCACGAAAAGAGGAAATCCTTAGGAAAAAAAACTAACAAACACACACACATACACACATACATACATACATACATACATACATACATACATCATATTGAGTTAAAAAGTCACCCCATAGACATACAGACAAGCAAAGCACTGATTTATCAGATATGGGACAAAACTTTACCTGCCATATTTTCTAAACACTAAAATTGCAACATCTGAAATAAACCAAAGGCAATCACTAGAAATGTTCTTTACACAAATGTGCCATTTCATTTGATTTCTATCAAAATTATGAAGAATATTACACGATCACTCACAGAAAAACTACACAGAAGCTATAAAAAAGAGCTTTCCATTCTACTACCATCCAAGTGAACCTTGAGCACAAGAGAGCTGTAGATTAATCGCTTCATTATATGATTGTATGTAACCAATTACTAAACAAAAGCCCGGAAAGAAATCTACGATGAATTATTCTAAGTAGGTCAGAGAGTAATACAGCAGCTGATCTGTTTTCTCTCTCTCTTTTCCTCCAGCTGCTCAGGTCTGCATGAGTTCTGCTCTACTGTATTGCAGGCTCCAAAGATCAGGGATATTTGTCTACAGAATGTGTGGGCCGAGATTTCATGTGCACACACTCACATTGCTCTATGTCCATTATTATTTGATTACTGATATTCATAATATATGTTTCCTTAAGAAGACATCAGCTCGCTGTCTCTTCTTCCTTCATACACACACACGCGCACACACACCGCACATACACCACACGCACACACACACGCACGCACACACACACACGCACGCACACACGCACGCACACACACTTGTTCTGCTATCCTTGTGGGGACTCTCATAGGTGTAATGGTTTTTCTGCTGTACAGACCGTATTTTCTATCATCCTACACCAACCCTACACCTAAACCTACCCCTTACAGGAAAATTTTCTGCATTTTTACATTTTCAAAAAACTTCATTCTGTGTGATTTATAAGCTTGTTTACCCGTTGGGACCTCAATTTAGGTCCCCACCGTGACAAGTCCCCATGAGGCTGTGTGTATTCAGGTCTAAGTCCCCACCAGGATAGAAAAAACAAGTACACACACACACACACACACGCACACGCACACGTTTCGCTAACCTTGTGGGGACTCTCATAGGTGTAATGGTTTTTCTGCTGTACAGACCGCATTTTCTATCGCCCTACACCAACCCTACACCTAAACCTACCCCTTACAGGAAACTTTCTGCATTTTTACATTTTCAAAAAACTTCATTCTGTGTGATTTATGAGCTTGTTTACCCGTGGGGGCCTCAATTTAGGTCCCCACCTTGACACAGGTCCCCATGAGTCTGTGTGTATTCAGGTTTAAGTCCCCACCAGAATATAAAAACAAGTACACACACACACACACACACACACACAGCTGTTTCACATGCATATGGATCATTTCCTGTTTTCCCAATTCTTAGGTTTTTCTGCTATCCAATCAATCACTGTAGAGGTACCCTAATGCTCCTTTCTTATTCTATTTCAGCACAAATAACACTAAACACTGTAAAAAAATATATATCCTGTTAAATTTTCAGTAAAAATACAGCAGCTGTGGTTGGCAGAAATTCACTGTAACAATTACAGTGACAATGTTATATCTACTATGGGACAGCATATTGATGCCTGCATATTTTACCGGATTTTCATATCATGTAAAATATACATTGTAATGTATTATAATATATAATTAAAATATACTGATAATACAAGTAGTAGATAAATAGCTGTATGATGAATCAGATTGGCCTGTCCATAAAACATGGCCACATTCATATATAGACAGTGCACAGGGTCATATACACAAAACATGACACTAATATAATGCAACAAACATGAGCTAGATAAAAAAGGTAACAAAACATAAATTCCTAATGCACATTACTGATACCAAAAATAAGAAGAAACAAAACCATTTAAATGAAATATAACCTAATCTGAAGCATCACACAGGGACTTCTGGAAATGTTAACCATTTACAGTTTAACCATACAGTATGTCCACAGTTTTTTTCTGTGAGCGGTTTTTTTTTTGTTTTTTTTTAAACAGTAAATACTCTCAGCATTATATATTTAAATGCATGGCGATAAGAACACACACCTGTTGAAAATTTGCAGCCACAACACTGGGAAGAAACTGCATCTTGCATCAATACTGTATAAACATTGAACTCCCACACAAAAATACACCCGCAAAGACTAGCCAGTTCTACAAAATGATAGTCCATTACAGACAAAGACAAGGTGAGCCAGCAAACACAGAAAAAGAAGCATACAGAGAAAGGGAAAAAAGCAGACTGAGGGAGCGCTCCGAGGCGTTTACCTGAGAAGAAATCGGTGGACGTGCTCTCTTGCCTGTTCATTGCCAGTTTCTGTAGTTAGTCCGTCAGTGCGTGAGCAGCACATGCTAAGAGTGTGTGTGAGAACATGCCGTTACCATGTGCATGAGAGCAAGCGTGCGTTTGGCACGCTGTGCTTTCTGAAGACTATTTGCAGTCAACTGAGGGAGAGTTTTGTTCTCTGGCAATTTAACTATCACACATTTTACTCGCTCTCTTTGCCTTTTTGTTTTGTAGAAAGGCAGTCAAGCTGGTCAGCACAAATTAGGTGCATCGTTCGTTATATATTTCAAATTATGGTTCACAGACCACAGCAAGAGTTGATTAGTCTTATAGAGAAAGCAGAGTAGGAGGATGCTTTTCTATACATGCATCTTCACCTTCCATAAATCTGAAAGTGTTAGTGGTTTGCTATGTGTGTGTGTGTGTGTGTGTGTGTGTGAGTCTTTCAGTACTTAAAAAAAGAGCCTCAGAATACAAATAAATAAATAAATAAAAGAGCAAGCACATTTTGAAAGATGGAGTGAGGGTAGTGGAGGAAAAGAGAAAAATCTGTGAGAATCACGGTCATCCTAGAGATTGTGAGATGTGGAAGTGTTCATACGTACTAGCGTGCATTCATTACATCTGTCCCTGAGATCTGTGCAAGCTGTACAATCTCTGCCTCTAGAGAATCGCCATTGGTCTCCGCCGTTAACCAATCAGTATGGCTGCACAGACGCGTTTCTCTGTGTGTGCTCATCTCTACCACAGCACTGAAGCTCACACTTCAGAAATGAACTAACAAGCATACACAGCCTCTCACAAACACACATCTTCAGTCCAAGATTAAATATTGTTGTACACAACAAAATTGTCACATGTGCCATTTTACACATAAAATCACAACATAATGCCAAGACAGCTCCAATGCCAACAATAAATTGCACCCATGAGATTCTGTGCCTCTACTGGGCATCCATCTTTCTTCATTGCACCTTGCCCAGGCACTGGCATGGCAAAAAAAATCAGTACTTTTGTATTGTTTTCCAGTTAAAATATCCAGATTAAGAAAAAAAAAATCTGCACACCAAATTTTACAATTTACTTTATTCTAAATACCTGTTTTCAAATCAACACACCTGACAATCATTTCCTCTATATAATTTTGCACAGGACAAATTTTGTAAAATCATAAAAATTTAATGAAGTTTATTTTTCTTATCCTATTGGTTAATTTAGCATTAACAGTTCCTATATCAATATCCTATTAAATTTGTGGCATTTTGCAGCCTCTCATCTGTACAGGAGGTGATGAACAACAATAAAAATTCAAAATGTGTTGACTTACAATATGTTGGCTAACTTATTTCAGGAATTTTGTTTATAAAATGCTACATTGATTAGCTGACACTGATTAAGAAACTGCTTGCATTTTCTTAAAGTACAGCCTAATGAACAAAGATCGTTTTCTTAAGGCAAGCACATGGTATATATGTGACCAATTTTTCAACTATTTCAAATTGATTGCATTTCTGGAGGTATTTTATTTTTATACTAGTTGCACAATTTCAGTTTAAATGTCAGTGAAATTACCCATAGCCCACACCTATTTGGCAAAAGCGAAAGCTAGGAAACACCAAAATGATTCTTTCATGCTTGTTTTCAGTTTATCTGTATTGTGCTCGAAAATTATGGTGGTTTTTCTTCCAGACTGCATTGACAATTTAGTGAAAGCCATTTATCTTAATTAAACAATGAAAGCCTAAATAAAATAGCAATCATAGCCTACATCCGAATTGCTTTTGTTCTATTATATACTTGAACTGGAGCCAAGAAGATTACACAATAGTCCTAGCTAACAAAAGTGACATGACAGGTGTGATGAGGACTATATTTGTTATCTTTGGCAGTTAATAATGATTAATTGTTCTTTTCAAAGAACCTCTACAGCTTTCCTATTTATCAAGTCACAATGAAAACAAATTTGTTGCCTAAAGCTACACAACCCTGACAGCAAACTGCTATATTATTCAAGAAACACACAACAATGGTCAGTATTTGTGCAGCAGCTCTGATGAAAAAGTAAATATTCTATGTGACTTCAGTATATTAGAAGATGGTGGTTTATTTCTGCTAAAAGTGAATAATATGCATGATGATGATGAGATGTGCGCTCCTGCCCCACTCATTTCACAGTGCACTGACAACATGACATGATCGATTCCTCGTGAATTTCATGGCATCTCACTCCTCTATTTCTTTCTTTGCAGCCCTCTATCATTCCTCACTCTCTTGCTAGATTTGATTATCCAAGATTTAAATTAAGTCGATGTCCATTTGGTGTGACCATGTCTAAGATATACAGCAGCTCTGACAGGCCATGTATGAGTGAGCACAAGTTTGCTTGCCTCTACTTTGTCTTTGCAGAGTGTGTGACAACCGTGGCACTCTACATTGATCAAGACGACTTCTCTGACAGCTCTACGAGTTGAGAAAGAGAGAATGTGTGTAGCTCCCCATCACCATAGGTTATATGTGAGGACCAAAGCAGAAGGGATATTACTCTTCCACTGACAGCTGTGCTCAAGTGTGATAAGTGTCTGAGAAAGACACATCTCACTTTACTATATAACAATGACAAATGATGACATGAGTAACAGAATATACACTCACGTAACTTAAACGGTTAAGCACAGCGCTAACAATGCCATGCTCATGGGTTTTCCTACCTTGATGTATGTCGCTTTGGATAAAAGCGTCTGCCAAATGCATTCATGTGAATATAAATGTACATGAACACAAATGCTATCAGAGAATTGGAGAGGTTTCAAAGATTTGGTGGCTTAAAAGTGTAAGTAGAGGATTAGCTCTGAAGCCAGGTTATGCAAGAGAGCATGCTCAAAGTGAAAAAGTTCAACCAAAAATTAAATAATTATCATCATTTACTCTCTCCTACATCAGGACAGAGTGAAGTGTACTAATTTTCTTGCGCAGCATATGGCCATATTTATTAAAGTCGCATTAAGATGGAAGTAGCAACAGATTTTTCTTCTTCCATGTGATGTGCATCCAAATGTAACAAATTATTGAAGAAGAATAAAAAAGCAGCATGGGAACTTGGTTCTATCCATTGTTTGTTGATTGGATTTTGAGATGTGGGTGTTGCACTCAAAAATGAACTGTGGAGGCGTAGGGTTAAGTGGACTAAAATGGCTGGAGAAGTCTGGCATTTATCACTAGACATAATTTTGGTTAAAATTTACAAATTCACAAAGTGATAACAAAAGTGATATTTTTACACAATTAATGAGATAGTTCAACCCAAACACTTCTGTCATCACCATCTTTGGTCTGGACGTTTTGTTGGGTGTGCTATCAAGTTTGCATAACACTTTCATTATTCATGTACTGTAGTTTTTCCTTATGCAGTACTTGATGCTATATTGTATCACAGTTAATATCTATCATTCAAAATCAACATATATGAATGAAGTCACAATGCATGTACAATATAACCATCAAATAACCTGCCAGTTGCAGCTGTTATGGATTGCAGTTTGTAGTCTGTGCTGAAAGTGCACAATCATTAAGGTGTATGCGCTTACGTAAAGCTTTATTTCACATCCTGACCGCTCAATGAGGAAAGGAACTGTAGTGTTTTCTGTAGGGTTGTCAAAACAGTAAATTTCTGCATGCATATTCTGAGAATAGGTGTCTGATGGTTAAGTGCGTGCACACATACACATTTTACCATGACACTAATTCAACAGCGCGATTATGAATTATGGATCAATGATACTTCAGATACATGCACATTGAAGCATGCAAACACACACACACTCTAACGTCCTTGAACAACAAGGCTCTGGTAAACAAGTGGAGTAATAATCACCCATGTGTGTCTAATATCTCAATTGCTACACATCTGATTGATGACCCTACATTTAATCATCTATGTCCTCTTCCAAATGACATAAGTGAAAGTTACAAATATGATTATATGTTACTCGGTTCACAAAGTACACAGCCCATTTCTAATATTTACTGTAATTTAATATACATTTTTGCAGCAAGCCGATAAAGCCTGACTGACTGCATGAGGAACATCTCCAATTTACATGAATGCTGAAGAACTTTCCAAAATCTTTTGTGGAACACAATAGAAGACGTTTTGAAGCCGTTCAAAACATCATTTTTTGTGTTCTACAAAAGAAACGAGATGAGGGTGAGTAAATGATGACAGAATTTTCACTTTTGGGTGAACTATCAATTTACTTTAAGATGGGATGTTTTCGTAAACTGCCCCAGAA
Source organism: Tor tambroides (assembly GCA_021397915.2). Taxonomy (NCBI): domain Eukaryota; kingdom Metazoa; phylum Chordata; class Actinopteri; order Cypriniformes; family Cyprinidae; genus Tor; species Tor tambroides. The sequence continues at coordinate 45,243 of JAFVLL020029653.1, read as the reverse complement.
TATTACCTAGTTTTTCTACATGGACAATAATCTGAGGTTTAATCTGAGTTTACAATACGAGTCCATTGTAATACTGAAGTACACACATCTCCTCTGTTACAAAAAAAGAGAGGATGTCTGCTTTGGAATTACAACCCCTGTCTTTAATCTTTGGTGGCAGTGACATTTAACCAGAAGTGGAATTCATGAGCATGTTCACCTGAGCGAAGAACGGAATGATGGGATATTTACGATGGGTCATTTAGTTTAAAGAGAAGGGAAGGCAGCTTTAGGAAAGAACCTGAAGGAGCCCGAGGGGAGCATGAGCGCTTCATTCACACCCACTGACATTTTCCAGAGGACAAATCAATTAGCAGGGTATTAAAGAGAGGCCGTGTGTGACTGAGTCCCCAGGCTCTTAAACAGTAACTGAGAAAGCACTGCAGAACGCATGCACAAGCACACACACATCACAACTAAAACACGATCAGACACACTCCAGATAGAGCATGAACAAGAAAAACACAGCTTCCTCTAAAAAAACACATCCTGGCACGGCAAACTCTTATGCTTCCTTTTATGTGCTGCTGTTAGAAAAAAACCAATGGGATCTAGGGGAGCAGGACTGGGTAATGAAGGAGTACTAATGATTTGAAGCCTGAATAGTTGAGATGCATCCAGAACAAGATAAAAGAAATAGCATGGAATTCTGCTAAATAATACTGTCAACCAGCCATATTCACAAAAAGCTAAACTGTTATGTCTAAATGTAAAAGAAAATGCTAAAGGCTGAACCCAGTAAAAATAATTTAAATAGTTTTTAAAGCATTACAACATTATAATGTACATCAATCGATATTATTGATTATTATCCATTTTATTCATTCCACTGCCTTGCATCTCACTTTATTAAAGCTCTTTATGGTGAAAATACGGGTATCCCATTTTCCAAAACAATATAAAATATGAGAAATGTTGAACTCCTTTTATGTTTAAAAAAAAAAGTTCCTCCCTGTGTGTCAAGGGTAAATTAACCTCATGTCCATTTAACCTTTAATAATATCGTAGGCACCAAAATTTCTACAGCCTTTCCAAAACACTTCTGTGTCATCAAAACTTTGCATGCATGACTCTAAATGAGAAAGTCAAGTCAAATTTCAAGAACATAATTAGCTTAACCGGTTTAAATATCAAATGTGGGTCAAAGTGCCCCCCAACAAAATAGGGGTGTTTTTTTTTTAAAATAAATTTTAAATACATTTTATGCGAATGGCCCCTCAAACAGGTGTGCCTGTGTTAAACCATGATGGCATCTACCACAGTTATTCACTACAATCATATATGTCCAACAACATTAAATACGTTAATTACAGAACCGTGGTGTATCATTCATTTCCCAATCAAATCTATAGATGCAACCAGCAGTGCACTAAATATGCTTTGCTAATTAATAAAGCATAAACTTTCAGGAAACTTTTTTAAGCAAACATGAGTAAATCATGTGCCACTGTTACTATGTAATCATGTGACTTGTTCCTCATACTTTTTTTGTCATTGTGATCATTTACAGCAGACGACACAGCAGTGTGTCAGACTCAGAGTGTCTGTCCGGAGGGGAAATACCCACCAACTATAAATGACATTGATCTGAAAGAAGACGTATACTATCTGTAAAAGGACTAGGTTATGAGCACTCAACATTGTTACTCTCTGTACAAGATACAGTGAAAAAAACACATCAAACAACAACTCTACCACCCAGCAGACTTGTTCTGAAGTGGAAGTATTTTGAATTGGCTCAGTATTAAACAGACCCACTAGCAAGTTACTTTCCTACAAGGACTTACTGGGCAGCCGTTTTCTCTGGATTAAATCATAAATTCCTCTGAGACAAATCCTCAGAATTCTTTGAACCGTGTTCAGATTTTGACTAAAGATCCACACAAAAAGGACATCAACAAGTATCACGTAGAGCCGTGCCTCAATTAACACGTCTGCTTAAAATACAGTAAATGACTGTGTGTTGCCATGGCACAGAGTTCCAAGCTCATTTCTCTAATGTAGAAAACAGCAGTTTTATTTGCATGAGGAGGTTTCTCATGATATACACACTAATCTAGCTTGCCTGTTTCAGTGTAGATTTTCTGATTTACATTTTTTTATTATTATTATTAAAAAGGTATTTCAGGGCAAAAAGTGCAAATAAGTGATCAGATCTCGTTGCATTATAGAAAGTAAGCTAAAAGTTTAAGATAAAATATCGCAGATTTTGTCCCCTTGTTCTCACTGTAAGCACTGACTCTCCACCCCTCTTATGGGACTGTCCTACCTGAGACTTGAATCCATCCGTGATGTTGGTTGTGAGATGAACAGAATAAAGGGTTCTCCATTGTGTTTCTTCTCCTTTGCATCATTGTGATTGGTAATCTGAACCAATATGTGGGAGGATAATCTTCTGAGAGAGGCGTGCATCCCTCTATGTGCTACTGACCGACGTTCCAAGTCCTCTCAGCTGCAGCGTGTGTATGCTTCAGGGAGAGAGAAAGAGAGAGAGAGAGAGCGAGAGAGAGAGTCTGATTTAGAATTTAATTTGAGATGATGCAGATCAATGTTAAATGACAAAAAAGCACGCTTTCTTGTTAAGTTTGATTTAACATCACTAGGTTTTCATCCAAAATTAGTGCCTATTATGTTAAATAGAAATAAACACATCAGTGTTTACACATACTACATGTACAATAGTTGTTACAGTGCAGTGACAAATACACACATGCACTTTTTATTTTTAGAGTTGTTAGTCAGCATTTAAAAAATAACATAAGCTAACAACCTATGTTATTTTCTATTTATTTACAAACGGAATTAAATTTATAAAATGAAATGGGGATGTTATGGGGTAAACTATAATCATTTTAAATCAATGTAATTATTTCATCATTAATTCATACATTTAACAAGTCAATTTATGCAGAGAATTTAAAACGATGCATTCAGTTGGTGTTACAGCTCACAGCTAGATTAACAACAGTCAAACAGTCAACAGAACAAACATTTATACAATTTAAGGACACGTTGTAGATTTCTAAACTATTTTAATTTCTAGCAGACATTAAATAATGCAATAATATCAAAGTCTGAGGCACATAGTGCCAAAACATTGTCTTTAAACTAAATGTGTTACTTCTAAATTACGAACATTACATTTAACAAATTACCCAGTTTTTTCACGTTTATCCATGTGCTGCTGAGAAAATTGGATGGACTTAATTTAAAGGACTTTGTGAACTAAACGTGTAATATGCCGTCGTCAGGGGCTACACATTTGTGGAGCAATAGTTTCTATTTGGACAGTTTGAAACGACGAAGGAGGATTTAGCTGATTAAAATGCACGTTCAAAGACTCTCGTGAACGCTTCCACATTAGCTCCGCCCCACATCATGCGTAAAAATGATTGACAGCCACCGCCTCCAATGAGACATCAAGCGCATCGTAGCTATGAAGCACGGGACAAATGCTGCGTCCCAATTCGCATACTTTTGGGGAAGAAAATGTAGGCCTACACACATTTGAGAGTGTAGTAGAAGAGTAGGCAAACGTTAAATAATATCGCATCAAAAAATTAGGTGTTTAAACGGACAGCTCTTTCGCATTATTTTATAGTTACGCGCATCTTGTCACTGTAAACTGGCCTGTCAGTCATCTTGTTAGAGTTAACATCCTCCATATTTCATTTCATTCAACTTCCAGCTGTATCAGAGAGAGAGAGAGAAGTAGCACGTTGATTTGCCAGCTGTGGGTCGTTCATGTGGAGAATTCATATTTTTATGCATTTTATGCATAATGACGCATTTAAAAGTTCGCATTGTTGTTGCAGATGAAACATAACACGGATAATATTAAATAAATATTTATAACCAGGTTGAATGATGACTATTAGTAACTTTATCCCCTTTATCTGAACCACATCCGCCATATTTGTAGTTTTTAACACTTTGTGTTTGTAGTTCTGAACGGAACCGTTTGCCAAAGCGCAATGGGTTGTGACCAATGGGGCTTAAGTCCTAAGCATGAAGTTTCACAAAGAAACTTTACTCTGTATTGAGCTCACTTTTCCATCCTGCAGTTACAGACTGAGCTTGAGAAAAAAATTCTACTAATATATGAGACTTCATAAGTTCATATCAAACACATCCTGCTCTTTACTTTCTCATTCTTCCATGTTCCTTTATTAATTATTTTAAACTGTCCCGCCCACTGAAAGCTGCACAGGTTATAAATACCACACATTTCTAGGACATAAAAGGTACGGCATGAGTTGAGCTTACAACAGAAGTGTAAGTGGTTAGTTGACTGCTGTCGCGAACAGAACTGAACATGAACTTGGCTGGTACAACTGTAAAATTATTATTTTAAACTTTTTTCTTTCTGCAGAAAGCTGAATGTGTGTATAGTGATGTGTCTAGATGTGTCTGTGGTGAATGTTTTTTAATCATCATTTCTTGGTAAAGGATGAGAGACCTGGCGAGCCACATGATTTCTGTCAGAGCCAGGTGTGGCTTCTGAGCCATAGGTTCCCGACCACTGATTTAGGCCCTACTTCCGAGTCCGAGGACGTGGAACAGCCCCAAGTAGACAGAGCTGCATTATGCAGCTTATGGTAACCTGAGCTAAAATATTCACGTGGGACCATGCAACTCATTTTTTTCGTCTGTAGCGGGCATTTGTTGCAGTGAATTTCTATAAGACAAGAAGTCCTTTTTCTAAGCTCTATCCTAAAGGAGCCCAAAATGAAAATTCTGATAGGCTATCACTTACATCCACAAGAGACCCCAGCCATGCTATTATCACAATACATGAGAGGCTGATATTTGAGTAGTTTAGTGAGTAAGACTACAGAGGAAACAAAGGGTTAATTGCTATTTCATATATAGGTCAGCCATTCTGCTAGCTACTTTGACACTATGATGAAAACAACAAGATCCAGATTGAAAGATAATGTTTTGTTGGTATAATGTCTTGCATTACTCTAGTATATGACAATGACCTTATCAGTCAGTATTGAGTTTGCCATTATATTTTAGGGTGCGAGTTTCTACATGAAAGACTACTATGAAGATTATAAAGCTGGCAGCTGTTAAACTAACATTTATACAATGATTATGAATTCTTATTTTGTTTGTTTTGAGAAACTTTGAATAATTTTAGGCCTATATAGCTTTGATATTTGACCAGCTTACCATAAAACTCAGTTACAATAACAGTAATTTCTTAATTTCTGTATGGAGTTGCAAAATCATGCAATCAATCGGTATTGACAACAAGACATACCTGTACAGATTAAATCATGTTTGCTCCCATTTGTGATCACTGGAATCACTAAATAATGTCCATTATTCTTATACTGATGTATTAAAGTTTACTTTTTTATATATTGATGACTCACAGACAGAAGATTCGCTGCAAATCCATCAATCAATATTGCATTATCAAAATTTGCACCTTCCGATGACCTTCCGGTAAATTTACACGTTCTGTTTCCTTACATAACTAAACAGATAACACATGAAGCTAGAATGCAATTACCATATGGTTTGTGTTTTCATCCAGTTTGGGGTATTTTATAAGAATAGTTTTGAGCATTAACCTCATAACTGTCATGTGTAGTTTTCACATTATTGGTGCTTCTAAAAAGGCATGGATGGATTAAGATGCCTGGAACCATTGGCCGGTTGCATCTAGTCATCTAATTTTTTTGGACTGGTCATAACTTTTTAAAGTCATTTACATAAAAATGTAGACTGGTCTAATTTGAAAATTAAAATACAGACAGATTACCACAGTTAATAGCTAGTTGGTCAAACTAGTTCTTAAGACAATCTTATATTGGCTATGTTTATGCAATTGCAACATGACAGGGAGTGCTGACAATAAAAATGCATTTCTGCTTTTATAGTTGTTTGTACACTGCATCATTTTCCTTGAAAATACCTTTATATTTGGAGTTTGTGGAGGGATATTTCTTTCATCCCCATTGGGGTGTTATTATACATGATCCATGATCACACACGGTTCCATGCTTCATTTTGCTGTTGCATGGGAACAAATGCATTGAACGAAAACTGATCACTGCTATTGAATTACTGTCTAGAGGTCTCAGTGGTGTCGTTGACACAGATGGTGATGGCATGGACAGTGCCTGGTCCTTTTGCATTCACACCCTGTTCATCAATAGCACTGTTGGGAACATCCTGTCCGATTTTCCTTTGAGAAACTGGCCTCTAAATGCATGCAGCCTGCCACTTGGACTGTTATTTGGAGTCATCAGTCATTATTAGGCTTTTGAGATTCTCCCTTCTGTTTTAACAATCTGCACATCATTCTTCTTGGTAAAAGCTTCTTCTTGCTTCCACATTCTAAAACTTAACCAACAGAGCCTGCAGAAACATTCATGCATTTCAATTGATTTTATGGCCTTTCCCAAATTTCTTTAGAAATATAAAAATATCACATTAAATTAAATTTCATCACAAGCTTTCAAGGTTAAATTAGAAAATAGGTTTAAAGGCAGAATAGTTTTACAGGGAGTGTTACATTGCTGAAGTAATAACTCAGTGTCTTCCATCTCAAAGCAGAGCTTGCAAATATATTTATAACTGGCAGAGCTTTGTACTTAAAGTAGTGTTATTATAACCCCCTTTTTTGTTTCCTGAACAACCAGCTTCTTATTTAGACGTTTATGGAACACCCTCAATGCGTGTTTACATATGGGTAAATAATGAAGTTAAATTACAAGCTATTTGTGCCATGCCGTCCTGCTACAGAGCCTCACATTTTATGCATTTAGCTGGTGTTAAAATATGGTAATGTTGATTTTCAAGTCAAGTATGTATAAAAAAAACAAGTGACCTTGTACAGAGATACTCTCTGTCAGCATATGTTTGAGCGTAGGTACTGTAATGGATGTTGTCTTTGATGAATGGTTTGACAATCAAGCAATATATTAAAACGTAAAATGTTAGACAGACATAAGGAGCTTTAAAAACAATATCTATCCTTGATATTACAGGCATGAAGTTATTTTAAAACAGGAGTAAAATGTGCTGAATTTAATGACAATTATGAAACATACTGCACACGTTATTAAAAAAAGAAGCTGTCTATACTTTAAAATCAGTATGTCATTGTAGGTTACTAGATGAGTGGTCAGACTTCATTATGACTGGATTTCAGCAAATCCCAACACACAAAAGCCCTTCCTCACATCTGCACTTCTATTGTGTTTTCACAGTTCTGGAAACACCATTTCAAAAGCCAGACGAGTGCGGACATAAACGTACTCAACAAAACTAAATTTGTCATTCAGCTACACACAGTGAAAATTTGACAATTCTGAGTGTTAAATTATTTGAGGGAGCAGAAAGATTCAGATTTTGCTCATGATTGCTAAAGCAACTGGACAAAATATTCTTTTGTGTAGATGTGTAGAAAAAAAAAAGATGAGTCTGTTGTATAAGATATACACGGGGCCATACAATTAAATCTGATCTATTTAGAAAGCATGTTTATATTTACATTTTATGAATAACATTTACAGCATCTACTGTAAGACCCCTTTTTTTTATCTTGTTTGATGTTTATCACACCCGTGTGCTAATGTATGGACAAGAACCGTTTAATTAACAGGCTTCAAAGGGTTTTGGCAACAGCTAAAAATTTTTTTGATGATATTTACAACAAATGTTTTGAATTGCTCCCAGAGCTAAATACTTAAACTTCCTTATATTGTTGTTTTTGTTTAGGTGTGTGTTAGCCTGAATACACCTTCTGGAGCCTAATCTGATATTTAAACATAGTAACTGACCTTTTAGATTTATGTTTTGTTTGTTCTTATACAGTGTCAGGGACATTAAAATTTACATTCTATTGCAATATTGCAAAACAATGAACTTAATGGGTCATATATTGTACCATATTAAATAATATAAAGTGATGTTGTTGAAGTCAAAGTTGAAGAGATCCCATTGATTTATTTTGAAATTAATGCATTATTTGGAGGGGGAAAAAAAACTAAAACCAAGTACTCAAATTCTGCTCAAACACTACATTAACACTTAACCAACCATGAGAAATAAGTTGTATAAATGAGCATATTTTATCAATTAAATGAATTCATATTAGCTTTAAGTTATACTCTTCATAATAAAGTGATGCACGACAAAACAGTCAATAAATATATATGCTCGAGCAGAGGCTCTTCAGTATGTAGTGTAACAGTTTATAGGCACAAACAATTGCCACAATAACGGTCTCATCCAGTTAAGTGTGAAAGGCATCTTGAAAATGATAAAGCCTTTAAAATGCCTTTCATTTTTTTGCTACTTTTTAGCTTTAAAAATTAAAATAAATATTTTTCTTCTTTGCATTTCCCCTCTGTTTTGCTTGCTTGCAAATCTAGCTGTCTAATAACCTTGGCATACTATAAATATTGTTGGCTCTGTGACAAATTGCTTTTGTTCTTCTATTGTAGGTTACTTTGGATAAAAGCATCTGCTAAATGCATAAAAGTAATAGTACTGGTAAAAACACATCAGACAAATCCCTTTCCACACATCCATCCGGTAAATATATATACACTGATCTTTATATTAACAGACACTCATTGTGTGGGCCAGGGTTCCCATTAACCTGAGAATTTGTGCTCATGTTCCCATATCCCTCAATGTTTCTGTATAGTGAGCTTCCAGCAAGAGAGCTTTTCCACTGGATTGCAGAATGATATGTCAAATATCAGTGACGGCATCTTCCATCCACTTCAAGTAATGCTGACTTCCGTCGTCAATAGGAAAACTGATGATTTCTGGAATGTCATATGGATGCACAGCTCTGAGGGAACACAAATAAGTCCCAATTAAAATAACAGTTTTGAATATTATAATAACAAGGAAATAAATGCAAATGAAACAACTATACTATTCTGGAATGTAAGCTATAATTTAAAAGTATGGGGTCAGTAGGATTTTTAAAAAAGACAATACTTTTATTTAGCTTTTTTTTTTTTTTTCAAATAAATGCTGTTTTTGAATCTTCTATTCTCTGTATATCAATATTTCACAATATTCCTTTTAACCCATTTAGGCCTAAAATGCCTTAAACGTCTTAAAGGTAAACACACACAGATGTGTGATCCGGTTTTAATGGGTTAACTGCATTTTTGTTCAAATAAATGCAGCCAGGGTGATACCTCAAAGTATGTGAGGTAAGTGGTACACACCTTTTGACTGGGTTACAGGTACCACAAAGGGAGCATTTTGTTAGAGCCACACAATTTTCTTCAGACTGGAATGCTTTGTTGTCATGGAAACTATTATACCAGTCAAGAAAGTCTTATACAACATCGCTAAATTAGTTTCTTGTAAGAGCCCATTTGATTTTGAACCCTGGATTAGTGAGGCATCAGTATATGCTGTGAATAACACTACATGCACTATGCATTGTCTATAATGAAAAATATTCAAACATTTAAGCATATATATGTAGGAATGTTAATAACTGCGCATGTTGGGTGAATATGTAGCAAGCAATTATGATAAGAAATGTACTTACTTTATATAAGTCACAAGTCTCTGCACCAGAGATGTTCTTGTCCTCACAAGCTGTTAAGGAAATCATTAATTTAGTGTACATATCATAACCACAATAAGACATTATATACAATAAGTCATATAGACAATTTATAACTTCTTATTAAAGCATTATAGACATCTTTAAAAATAAGAACATTTGATTTGAATACGAAATCTGAACAATGAATAAATATCAACACACCAACAGTATTTCTGAGGTATCCCGTATCTCTCCTTTCCAGTAGTACCTGAAATCAATACACAATTGACATTTTAGGTAAATTACATATTCATGTAATCCTTATTGGAACATTTTACATTACATTTCTTTATTTATATTTTCCAGAAAATTAAAAGATATAGTTAAGGTTGTTCAGGTGTACACGCTGACCTGACACAACACTCCAGTTCTACAGTCCAGACATGGTTATCTTTATGTTGTTGCTAAAGTTGCACTTCAGGCTGCAGTGTTTTGGATTCAGAACTCATAATGGGTGAAAGGTTAAACTCGCTGGTCTTACATGGTGGTAGTGCGAGGAAATATATTCACACATGCTGCCAGCCTTTTCTCCATGATGCTCCTAACAGAAAGAGAAAGAGAGAATTTAGCTTCTCTGTATTTGCATATGACTGCACCACAAGTCAAAGGCACTCTGTGCTCTTTCAAATGTATAGACACACACACAGCTCATCTGAATGCAAGTGTAATACCCTAGGGGCAAAATATAGTTTTAACAGTAGATTTCAATTCAGTTCATAAGAAATGCAGCATATACCAAATAATACATTTAAAAAAAATTAAATACTATCTAATCAACTTTAAATTTGCTGAACAGGATCCTACGCAGCAATATACATTTGCCTCATGCCCTGATTAAAAATCAGTAGCAAGCATCCATTACTGACAGGGTGAATACCAGATTTTGATACCTCACTCAGAATGTTATCAGACTTGCATAATAACATAACACACCTTCGAATGGAAGCTTGTTTCTGCCACAAAAGACAGGGAAATTTTTATATATATATATATATATATGACTTTTTTTCCATCACAATTCTGAGCTTATATCTTATAATTTGGACTTGGAGTTTTGTCTAATTCAGAACTGCTAAAAAAAGTTTGAATTGTGAGATATAAACTTTGCTAACTCACAATTATATTGCATTTGTAATCGTATCAAGAAAAGCCTGACTAGTGAAATATAAACTATAGCAATTTGTGAGAAAAAACCCCCAAAAACAATTGTGGGATAAAAAGTTGCAATTATCTTTTTTCTTTTTTATTCCATAGTGAAAAAATGAGATGTAAATTCTGAGGGGAAAAAAGTGGGAAAAATAGCCCGATATAAAATCACATACTGTGAGAAAAGTCTGAATTCTGAACTTATATCTTGCAATCCTGTGTTTATATCTCAAAATTCTCAGAATTGTGAGAAACAAAGTCTGAATTGTGAGATATAAACTCAGAAATGTGAGGAAAAAAAAGTCAGAATTGTGAGAAAAGTCACAATTACCTATTCTGTGCCAGAAATAAGATTCCATACTGTTGAACCAAAAGCTAGTTATATTTTCCATAAAAAGATACAGTGACTGTATCTACAGATGGTGTGGTGGTTGGCTCAGGAATGTGGACTAGATTGTGTGGACTATGGTTGATTTGTGTTTTCCAGCTCATTGTTTGGCTTGTAGCACTTTGGCTACATCCCTTAGTTGTGCTGCCATGGCCTAGTCAACTGAAAATATACCTGCTGCCTCTCCCCTTTCCTGATGCATCTGCCATTACCTCATACTGTACAACTTACCATACTACACCGTGCTGATTATCCTCCCTCATATTTTCTACTGTATGCAGGATTCTTCTGACCTTGGCAAGATATCATTATACTCTAGACCTAAAGAGTGCACTCTCAAAAGATCTCATTATTGTTTGCCTATGTTCCCGATTTATGCTTTACTAAAAAAAAAAAAAAAAAAAACTGTATGGATTATTACTCCTGGATCAGAAAGAAGCAAATGCACCCTCACACTTGTGTGGTTCTGAACCTCAAGAACCACGCTGCACTTTGATAAGCTTACTAGTCTGGAGAGCACTCTAATGACTTAACCACTGAAAAGTGCTCTTTAACGAGAGTATAATGGGAAAATTAATCCTAATGCAACTGAGAGGGAATATGAAGCTCAGGTAGAGATGCTCTATTATATGAATCATGGTGAGGTTTTGCAAGTTCTGTAAAAACTATTGTGAAATGTTATGGACAGCATAGCAATTAAAAAAATATTAAAGTCAATGCAATAAACAGCTTGCTGTAATAATTTATGAGCCCATGGAAACAAGGCTGAATAGTATTTAATATTGCAGAGTACTATATTTTATAACTACTACAGTATTATTTTGGTAATAAAAACAACCAGCGGGACTTAGAAACTTTGCATCTGATATAATATTGCAATTATTTGTCTGTTGACACAAACCACATGGTATCCACAAAAACAAACACTGTGCTTCAGTGGAAAAATAGGTGCAGTTGACTTTTTTTTCCTGCTGCTGTCCATTTAAAGGAAGCTGTCAAAATGGGAAAGCTATTTACAGTAAGAAATGTGTTACTCAATTCCAGTAATATGTTTCTGGAACTATGTGCAGTTTTGTCACTAAACATGCCAAGATGTACAACATTTCACAAAATTTTGAGTTCTGACAGTTTTACATGTGAACCAAGTATAGCCCACAGAACTGCAGTAGGTCCAGTTCTCTTTATGTCATTGAGGACAGAGCTAATTATCACAACAATAGTGATCGGATAATGAAAAGGTACTCAAACTTGTGTGTTGCGACATTACTGTCATTTCCAATATAGTCAGCACAGCATCGTCTTTTAGTTTCAATCTTTCTGAAAACCCTGCTTCGAATTGTGCCTTGTTTATAAACAAATTCGCAGAAAAATGAAGTGAACAAAGGACCAATTTCTTACTGACAAAGTCTGGCACTTCATTAAAAATAAAGTTAATCATTTTTAATCAAACATTAAGTTAATCGTTTGGTTTCTGCGTAGACCTGTGTTTGCTGCTCTTGTCCTTTACCTACTACGTGCGCTAATCAGTGGGTGTGGCTAAACAGGCAGTGCTGTAGAAGCAGGCGTTGATCATCTTCTGCAGAGCTGGGGTTTAGCCACACTATTACATCATAAAGTGGCGCATTTTGACGTTTTGGCAGATTGGCTTCAATACAAGCTGTTTTTAGATTAATGAGAAAGTTTTGAGTTCTCGAACTTACAGAATGTTTTATACCTCATATATATATATATATATATATATATATATATATATATATCAAAAGATCAAAGGAATTTTGATTTCTCAGTTCATGACCCCTTTAAAGAACAAGCTAATGGGTATTTTGTGCACAAGATTTGTCTTACACATCCAGGCATCCAATAAAAGAAGAGATGCCTCCTTTGTCAAACCTTTGTTTATTAATGCATTTTTTTTTAATGATTAAAATAAAAAGTTACAGTTGATCGCTAAATAGTTTAAGTCACCACTATACTGTGTGTAACAATCATAAACAGTGAAGTATTTGCTTACATTATTACTAGAAAGCACATCTGTTTTTTTTTTTTTACACAGGTTGTGGTCTAGATGCTTCCCACATTCAGAAGCAGGAAATGAAAAATAAAACTTAACTTTATAGGAAAAAAAAAATTAATAGGTTTGTGTTCTCAGGTTCTGTCCTGTTTTTTTGTTTGTTTTTTTTGCCATTGTAAATCAACTTCAGTTCGAAATAAACTAATATTTACATGTAACAGAATACCTTTAATACCTTTACGCACACACGAGGGACAGCGTACAGTGCACGTGACGTGAATTGCGTCATCAGAACAGTACGTACGTACTGTACGCACACCACCCGATTTTTGTAACGGCCCATTCACACGGGGCGTCGGCGTCAACGCTTGATGGAGGGCGTGTCTGAAGCTTGGTGCTGACCAATCACATTACTTTTCTGGTGTTGCATGAATGGGATTGGCTAGTGTCTGCGCTAGGGTATTTGCATAAGGCGATCTGATTGGCTGATGCCTGCATTGGCGCTTGAAATGTTGAAAACTTTTCAACTTCTGCCGTGAGCAACGCCAGTGAAGCGACGCAACGGACCCACAATTCAGTTCGGCAACGCTTTATGTCACTCCATTCAAAGTAAACGAGAGGCGTTGACGCCGACGCCCCGTGTGAATGGGGCGTAACCGCGCGTACTTTGTACGTTCAGATCGCACATATGCACTATAATTATTTTGCAGTAATCAGTTTTTCCACATGGTGGCAACACTGTCCCAGGCCATTGTTTCACAGTAGAAAACGAAACTAAAGAGAGGAACAACGACAACAAAATAGCGAAGACTACAACAGACGATCACATTGACAAGCGCTTGTGAGCAAGAAGGTATGAGACAGCTCAGCTTTGGTTTAAAAGAGTTCAGAAATATTTGTTATCAGTCATGACTTAACGGGGAAAAATAGAACAAACACTGAACATGGATGAAGCTTTCTAGAGCGCATGTGTCGACCACCCACGTTCGCGCACAACATCAAATGGAGTATACTTTCAGAGGCTACACGTTCGACTGTACGCATACGCTAGCGTACAAAAACGAAGTATACTTAGGCTTTTATTGTAGGCCTACTGTATGTCACTGACTGTCACATGCAGGCTGTAAACATTAAACACCCTGGTCACCTGTTGGCTGAAGGCAAAGTATGTCACTTATTAGCTATAATGAACTTTACTTATTCTTATTTCTAATCTTCTATATTTATTTCCTTGTGTGAGTTTGTGTATCACTGTATACATGCACAATACCTGCCAATGTCTCTAGCGGTTTGTTCTGTGGGACAGTTGACAAGCATCACAGAGTGATATCCGGCCACATAGCTTCCTGTGACAGCAGAGTGAATCTGAACACACAGTGTCTTCAGCACAGGATAGAGGGCACAAGTCAAGACTAAAATCTACACACACACAGACACACACAAACACACACACAATGGGGGGACAAAACAGAGAACATTAATACAATTAAGTATGATGCACTAAAATATCTGAATTTCTAGAATGTTTCTTTTCGGGATATTTTCCAAGTGAAGATAAATATATGCATGTACTGTAACATTTTTTTCCTGAATACCTGTAATTAGCGTAACTGGAATGAACTGATGTAAATACTGGAGACACATCTGCCAACAGTATACTGCTTTTTAGTCATTTTTGGATAGTAATTTAATCAATTTAATTCCCATTCATGCATGTACAGTATTAATGAGATTTTTGGGTCACGCACATACCCTATTCAGAACATCCACTGAAATGTATTCATTTTTATCTGCAATTTTTATGTTACATACAGATATTTGTGAAATGCCCAGCTATTAAAGAAACATTTTTTTGAAGTGTGGAAGAGACTAAAACTTTATTTTACTTTCTTAACAAAATTATATGGATAGATTCCACAAAAATGGAAATTCAGTCATTATTTATGCTATTTCAGTCATACCTCAGACCTGCATGCCTAACTTTCTTCTGTGGAACACAATGATATGACAAATTAAATTACTGTCCATTATTACTAAATCTGCAGCCTAATAACTGGCAGGAGTGATCATTTTTGGTACTTTCATCAGAAAAGGAAGGTAAATAATGTTCATGTCTTTGTTTATTCATATCATATGAATATGCAAATAGCCGTTGATCATGTAAATGTCTTTTTCAGAATAAATGCTTAACCAAAACATAGATCTGAATAAGAAAAGTATATAAACTTGGTCAGTGATTTAAGAATCCTTGTACCAGACACAATCCTCAACTTCAGTGATTAAAGAGACATCACAGTTGATGGTACCCATTGACTTGCAGCATGTTATTTTATTTATTTATTTATTTTTTCCCCATACTATGGAAGTCAATGGCTACCATCAACTGTTTGGTTACAAACATTCTTAAAACTATCTTCTTATTTGTTCAACAGCAGAAAGAAACGCATACATGTTTGGAACAATTTGAGGCTGACAGAATTTGAGTGAACTTTCCCTTTAATAGAAGTACTGCCAGACACTCAGCAGTTGATCTTGAGTGAGAATTAACTGCACAACCGCATCTTTCAGAACCACAGAGGGACTTAAACAGGCATTATCGTGCTCGATGTGAAAAGAACAGTGAGGGATTATCCTGCGATGACCTGATATCAGATTGTATTTGCCACAAGAATGCAGTGTGCTTGTTCAGCTCTTTGAGAAACAAGGCTTGCTATTTAGTTCAGAAGCTGCAATTGCATTTAAATAGTAACCTACTAGTTTACATCATGGCTTTTTCTTTTAAGAGCTTCTTTCTTCCTGATATTTTAATAGCTTGTGAGCTAATTATTAACAAACGAGGCTATTTTGGTCTTCCAAAACAGTTCAACAAGTTTGCGCAGTAACAGCAATCAAGTTTAAGCATGTCAATAGTGTAGTGTTCAACTTGCTAAGCACGTGCCGCTTAAGTCTCTCAGTATAAATGTCACGTATCGAGAGGAATAAAACTGGATTTACCACGCAAAAGACAACAAATCCCGATCGAGGAACAGCCGAAATCATTATGTCCTTGGAATACCGCTGGTACAAGCAATCCGGTTTGTTCTCTTGCATAATTATTTCACAACACTAGAAGTTACATGGCCGGTGAAGTGCAGGTTACTGTACGCGTTTTATAGGAGGATCATCTCGTCAGTTGTCCAGCAGGTTCATCCCACTCGCATCAAAGTCTGTCGGACAGTTTGGATAGTCTGGCCATTTCCCAAAGCGGCTGCGTGTTGCGCTTGATGCTGATTGAGTGAAGCTGATATCCGGATACCGGGGCTTCCAATCAAGAGCGGTCAACGGGTCTCATCATAAGAGGATTGGAAACCTAATAAACTTAAGTGCTGCTTCTGGCTGTTGGTAGTTTATTATGGACTACAGACGTACAAGTAATATCACGGTGGCTTTTTCGATTGAGTACATTCATATTCATATTAAATTCATATTCGAAAGAATTCAAAAATTCATGTTTGTTTACAAAACCTCAAAACCGTCCCACATGTAGGCTAAAACCTATAATGCACTCAGTAATTTAAGCCTTCTCCAATAAATATAAAATAACACTTAAAAAATCTGGAAAATAAAAATTGAAAATCTGCAATCTGAGGGTGCAAAAAAATCAAAATATTGAGAAAATCGCCTTTAAAGTTGTCAAAATTAAGTCCTTAGCAGTGCATTTTGATATATTTACGGTAGGAAATTTACAAAATATCATTATGGAACATGATCTTTACTTAATATCCTAATGATTTTTGGCATAAAAGAAAAATCACTAATGCAATGTATTATTGGCTATTGCTTCAAATATACCCATGCACTTTTGACTGGTTTTGTTGACCAGGGTCACATATATAAAATCATAATCATGGGTGGCGGAAGTCATACAGATACATTTGGGGAAAAAAATGTAACACTAACTATCTGACGGTGAACTTCCTTCAACCACCTCTAGATGTCGCTGGTCGCTATGTTATGCGTTTTCTATAGGCTATATGGGGGGAAAGTGTAGTGTAGTACTTTTACATTACCTACTTTTGTTTTTTATTAGTTATCTATTTCATACCAGACTTAATTATTCACAAAACAAATGTCAATGAATTGATCAACTGTTAGTGGTTAAAAGTATTTTATTCAGCATATTAAGCAGAAAGGTGGAAAATATAAATCCAGTTCACTCTTTTCAAATTAGGTAATAATATAGGCTAGGGCTATTATACTAAGCCAGTCAAACCTTATTACTATTTCAGACATATAATTCAAGCATAACAGCCTGTTGCTAACAATAATATACAGTACAGCACAAATAAAAGGGCAACTGTTTTATTTTAAGAATCTTTAACTGAAACGAATGGACCTCATAAACTAAAATAAAATCATTGAAAAATGTGTCACCTTTAAAGTGTCAAAGTTTCATTTTTCTCTTTCAGTTGCTGATGTCTGCTTTATCTTATAATTCTTCATATCAGCAGTTAGGTTTCTTTGTGCGTCAGACAGAAACATGGAAAATATTTGACGCCTGTGTATCTGCTGAGTGGTCTTTGAGGTCCACATATGCTTGTATGCCACTCAAACCACTGACCCAAATTCAGCCTTGGTCTCTCTCCATCTTCAGATTAACTAGGTTTACAGCCTCATGTTCATACATTAAAACCCTTAGAGGTAGAATGTTTTAATAGTTTTGCCTTATTGTCTTTTCACGCCATTGTATTAGATACAATAATAAACTAAATTAAATTAAACTAAACAAGAACAAATTTAAATCAAAATCTGATGGATGTTGAGGACAATAGGGTTATCCTTAAAAGGAACATTGTGTTCAATACAAACATTGAAGCATTTTTTTTTTAAATATTTGTTGTGCAGTTTGCTTTAAGAAATACATATGCACACACACACATAGTATATGTTTGCGTGGTGTGTGTGATAGTTAAAAAAAAATTGCTAAAATTAAACTGAAGTTTTATCTATGCACAACAATTCAAAGGGCGGAAATCACATTGACAGTTACATATGCCTCACCCACAAGCACCACCACATATTCAGCTGTGGCCAGCATGAAGGTTTCTATCACTTCACTCAGTAAGTGATTTCTTCTCATATTTCTGGTTTAAATACGTATATTTCATCTGTAGTGTAAATATTGGTTTCTGAATAGATGTGCATTTCTTAATCACTCAATATAAGGACTGTGCATTTTTTTTACACCCTTCATTTTTCTCGGAGTAACCCATCATTTCTGTTTGAATGTAGTTGCACTGAGTTGCATTTACTGGAAAGTCTCTGGAACACTGGTGGAGGTGGTGGTCAGGCCTGGAGATAATGCAACTCTTCCCTGTGACTGTGAGTTTGTCATTGGACAGGAAATTAATTGGATCAAGTTCTGCTCTTCACAAATCCAACCACCTCTGATCATCTCTGCATACAATAGCCTATTACAACCCATTCCGAGATTCTCTGTGTTCTGGAACAATGCCTCAAAATCTTATGACTTAGTGATCGAGAACATCACTGGAGCAGACCTTGGTCTCTACTATTGCTCAAGGGTTGAGAAAAAATACATCGAACAGAACGGAATAATCTTCGAGAAGGATGTGTACCACATTGGTGATACTCTCATAAAGCTCACATACGGTTCACCTGGTAAGCTTGTTTCACACTGCAAACAATGTAAAATAAAGAGCAATGAATAATCTGCTGAAGCAAAACATGAATGTACTAAAAGAAGATTTATAGTCCTAAAACACTTTAAAAATTAGAGAAGTTTAAAAAGTTTACATACATTTGTTTACTTTTTGATTTTTTGCCAACAAGGAGGGTATTATCCTTTCCATCTCTTGCACTTCTGAGATCTATATAGCTCTGCATTCAGTAGAACATGGTACTAGCAACACTAAGGGAATGCATGAACTGATCAAAAGTATACCTTAAATGCACACTGTAAAAAAAACAAAACAAAAAAAAACAGCTGTGGTTGGCAGAAAATAGTTTGAAATGGTAATTTACCAAACAAATAAATAATAATAGAATAAAATAAAATATAAAAATGAAACTGGTAAATCCAATAGCCCTGTTCTTCTAAACTATCAAGTCCATGCTGCTATATTAAAATGTAACATATACTGACAGCCAGCATAATAAAGCTGGTGGTAAAGAGAAAGACACATGATGAATTAAAGTCCATCACAAATAGCTTTACCACAAGCTGAGGCAAATACTAACATATAAAAGGCGCACACAGTTATACAAATACGTAAATACGAAACACCATCATGGTAACACACATTAAACCCTATGGCTGATTCCAAAAACTAAAAACTATAAAAAATGTGAGCTGTCACACAGGAAATTGTAGTGTATTGAATGTCAGTTTATGTTTTTTAATGCAAATTATAAGATGCAAAATTGTACATTTAACAGTACTTTACCGTAAAATATAATGAAATGTCCCATTAGATGTATTAGGCTATAGTTTTTCCCTGTATATAGAAAGGAAATAGGTTTTTACTGTAGAATTTTTACAGTCTTTTACAGCTAAAATTACAATCATTTTTTTATTTATCAACACAGCACAGTTTGCAACCACAAAACAAAAACAAACAAACCCTACTATTAATATATGAGTACAATGTATTAGTCTTGATTTCCTGCTAAAAGTTGAAAAGACAAAAAGAGGGACGATAAATGAAGATAGACAATATTCATATGTTAATTTACGTGTATTTCATGCAAAGTCAAAATTATGTAATCTTTGAAACTTTTCTTCTTTCTTCTTCTATATATCCTACCAGTCTTTTACAGCTAAAATTACTTTTTTTTTTAACAGTGCATTGTAAATATCTTTGGATAAACGTGTTTGCTAAACGCAGAATTGTATGCACTAAATTTAATTTCAATTTTTTTTCCCCAAAAGATTTTAAAACGTATTTTCAAGTGTTTTTATTCAAGCAGCATTGAAGTAATTGAGCATTGAGATGAAAGCTTATTTTTAATAGAACAGATTATTATAAAATAGAATTAATTCTATATATCTTATGCAAATATCTACTTATATTATACAGATATTCACATTAACAAGAAAGTGTACACCTACAAAGAGCCACTTGGTGTATATTCTCAGAAATGCTTTTAGAAGAATGATTCATTACACATCAGAAATAAAAAGGTACAAAAGCTTTCACTGAGGTGGTATCTTTTCAAAAGGTGCCTTTGTACATATTGCTACATAAAGTGTAAATATTAGTATCTAAGGTAACACTTTAGAATACTGATCCATCATTAATGAATAACTACACAAGAACACATGAGTAACACAATATTAGCACTCTAGTAACTATTAGTAACTAACAAGGAACTCTGATTAATGAATTAGTAAGTAATAGTGCTTAGTCAAATGTGGTAGTTCACTATTAACTAATCAGTAACTATTATTTTTTCATACCTCCCTAAGAACTACTGCATACAGGTTCATAATTAATATGAATAATACATAATGTATAATTAATTCTAAAGTAAAGGTCATGGTAACCCACTAGTAATGACTCAAGTATTACCAAATTCTTCAGAAGGAATTATTAATTATTTGGATCAGTATTCTAAAGTGAAGATCATGATAACTCCCTAGTAACGACTGAAATCATTGTAAGCTTTTGAGAGTGTTGTAAAGCATTGGATAGTAATTATTCAGGTGTTACTACATCCTTCTGAAGGAATTACTAATTATTTGGATCAGTATTCTAAAGTGAAGATCGTGATAACTCCCTAGTAATTACTGAAGTCATTGTAAACTTTTGAGGTTTTTGTAAGGTTTTGGTTAGTAATTCATTTTGCTAGATTTGGTAACACTTAAATCATTACTAGTGGGTTACCATGATCTTCACTTTAGAATACTGATCCAAATAATTAGTAATTTCTTCAGAAGATTATCGCAACACATAAGTCATTACTATCCATAACCTTACATATTTTCAAATGCTTATAATGATGTCAGTCAATATTAGGGAGTTATTATGCTTTTCACTTTAGAATACTGATCCAAATAATTAGTAGTTCCTTTAGAAGGATTTGATAATTCTTGAGTCATTATAGGTTACCATGATCTTCATTTTAGAATTAATTATACATTTTGCATAATTCACATTAATTTTGAACCTGTATACAGTAGTTCTTAGTAGTTATCCAGGAGATATATATATATATATATATATATATTAGTTATTGATTATCTAATAGTGAACTACCAGGTTCAACTGAGCGTTATTACTTAAGTCATTAATCATAGTTTCTTGTTAGGTAATAGTAGTTACTACAATGTTAATAGTGCATTAGTGACTTGTTCCTGTGTAGTTATTCATTAACAAAGGATCAGTATTCTAAAGTGTTACCGTATCTAAAAGAAACAAAAGTGTACATTACCACCCCAGCAGGGCCGTACCTACCATTGAGGTCCCCAAGGTCCAGACCTCTGTATTTTTCCAATAACAGAAGTTGTAAAATAATTACCTTATATTAATTCTGATTTGGTGCTGCAAGGATTAAAAGCCAAGATAACAGATCTTCTCATCTGAGATGTCTCAGCGGTAGGGGTGTGCGATATATATCATCTGCGATTAATATTGTAATTGTTGTTTTAACGATGTGTGATTTGATATTATTGAGTATTTTGCAAAAACCATTTAAAACACCCCTACAGAGCGCACGCGCACATTACATGAAGTCTAGACTAGTGCGCGTGCGCATTTAGAGTGTGTTCTTTCACTGCATGATTCAGTCTAATAAAATGCATTTAGAATGATCACATATGCAAGACATGGAGGCAGAAAATGTATATATTTATACCACTTCATATAGTTAATCAATTTCACACGAAGAGTGTGTTTTTCTCCAATTCACGTGATGGTCGAAATGTTGCAATAAATACTTTTATGGAGCAGTTATTATATTGATTTTTTTTACAACAGTTCTATAAATGTAAGTTAATTAAGAGACTTACGTTTTAGACACCATATTGCCTGTTTTTTCTCTATTTCGCCAACAAAAATCATTCCAAACACAGCCACAGCGCTGTTTCGCGTCTCTGAGGAACATGACGGGGTTTCGTTCCTGAATGAATCAACCGTTAAAATGATTCGGTTCAATGGCAATTACTCACTTATTAACGATTTTCTGCCACCTACTGGTGGTTTTAATTCCATGTTTTGACTTTTTTCCCCGATTTTTTTTTCTTTCGTGTTTTAAATAATTTCAAATATCAGTATTCAACGTTTTATGTTTAAATATCAAAACATTATTTATGCATTTGTAATTGCAGGTTAAATGCATTCATGTCTTGCATTATGCCACTTCAGATGCATTCAGATGCACCAATTTCATTTGCTTGGTAACAGCCCAAATGTCTTATTCTTCTTCACTGATTAAATGTAAGAATTTGACTCAAAAGATAATGGACACTTTTAGAAAAAAAAGAAAAGAAAAAAAAGGCTTTATAAAGGTAAAAATGCCCATGAAATGTAAAAAAAAAAAAAAAAACAGTTTAAACTTATTGGAAAAGATTCATTTCTATCAGTGTGAATTAAAAAAAATAAAATAATAATAATAATAATAATAATAATAATCATGTTTAATCATTTTAGACACGTGATTTTACTGAAGGCTACCATGATAATTATAACTGAGTTTATTAAATTCATAAACATAAACAAACTATATCTTCTCTATTTCCAGTTTGTAGCGTGGATCATTCATTGCAACATTTAATCTGATTCTCATATTTAAGAATCTGTTATCTTGAAAAATAATTTATGCTACTGCCCACTGACTTGGTTTTAAACCTATATTATTATTCAATTTATGAGCCTTAAAACATCTTAAAATGCACACATGTAAGTCAGGAAAATCAAAATTTTCTCGGGGGAGCATGCCCCCGAACCCCCCTACCAATCTCCATTTTGGGACCTCAGTATTTATAAAAACCTGCGTACGGCCCTGCACCCCAGTGACAGCATTTGTACATTTTTCTGAGAGTGCAGAATGGGGCAACCAACATAAACAGATTTCAAATAAGTGTAGGTCATGTCCTGTTTCAAACAGAATTTGCACAGGAAGCAAATCACTGTTCTGAAATGGATTATAAAGAAGTCAAACACTTGAAGCTAAAATGCCAAATGGAGGTCAGGGATTCTGTGACAGCAAACCCTCTGCACCGAGTGTGCATACAGTGTTTATACAGTATAGCTGTAGCTCTAGCACAGTCAATAAAAATAAAGAACAACTTCATATAATCAAACTAATTCATTAAACTGAAAGGAATGGTCATTATTTATTCATCAGTCTTCCCCTCAGAAAGCCCCCCTGAACTAGTCTGTGACTGCTGGCAGTGCTGGCTGATACTGCAAACAGTGTGTCCTGCATGTTCTCTTCTCTCTGCCATTTTGGCGTTTGTTTGTGGCTACAGATGCTGCCACAAGACAGGTGAGATTTATACAATTTAACAATCAACTATATCTAGTCAACTAGATATAATACAGTTTATATTTCCTGTAGTTCTATGTTTGAAGGAGTCATATTTTTAAGAACTGTCATAAGAGATAAGCCTCTGATTCTGCCATTCACAGTGCTGAAGGAGTCTGAAGGTCGTCAAAGCAGTTCTGAGATGCAAAGACAGTTGAGCCAAGAACAGGTAAACTCAGCAGCTCACAAATATGCAGAAAAGTGCTAAGACACGAGTCTGAAATTAGTTTACAATAGTAATATTTCATCTATATGTTGCACATTTGCACAGCGCAGTCTGCAACCACAAAACTAAACCAAACAAACCCTACTATTAATGTACTGTATGAGCACAGTGTATTAGTCTGGATTTACTGCTAAAATCTGAAAATACAAAAAGAGGGAAAATAAATGAAGATAGACAATATTCATATAATTTGTATTTCATGCAGTCAAAATTCTGTAATTATATTTGAATTTTTTAAAAATATTTTCTTCTACCACTATATGAAGCATTTTTTTTTCTAAACCCACTAGTAATGGTACACAGTTGTTTTACAATCAAAAAATTATTATCCAATTACAATATATAAAATATTTCCACAGGATGTCCAGAGAGAAGTTTGCTATGCATCACTGAACATCCCCAAACGAGGATGCAAACGGACAAAGAGCAGCCGATTGCAAACCTCTGACTTCAGTGTGTACTATGGCATAAAAATGCACACTTAGGTAAAGGATTACGTACATTCAGCTGGTCAAATACCAAAGTTAATCCAAGGTTTTGACAAACATGGTTACCTACAAAATAAATGAACAAGAAATACTGAAATAAAATACTGATACTGATAGAGCTATCTATCTATCTATCTATCTATCTATCTATCTATCTATCTATCTATCTATCTATCTATCTATCTATCTATCTATCTATCTATCTATCTATCTATCTATCTATCTATCATTTTATTTGTAGAATATAAACTAGGGTTCAAATTAAAAAGACAACAACTTAAATACTAATTTTGTTTATCCACAATACATAATCTGGTGACTGACATCTAATGTGTTGGAATATCTCACAGCTAACTTAAGTCCTAAGGCATTTTTATTACATTTGTTTGTAATTTAAACAATTATTTGACTTTCATAATTTAAACAGTTATTTGACTTTTCATATTTTTCATAAGTGCTTTTGAAAACAGTATTTCAGTTATACACAAGTCAAGTATTCATTTTGTAATCCTCCAAATATTATTGATGGCTTTTCTTCTGTGCATTACATGGAAAATATTTGACATCTTTGTTTTGCAAATGGAACTTCAGGTGCGTGCGGTGACTTTCAGATCACATTTCACTGACCCCATTTCAACTGCTGACTGCCTTCATCTTATCAGATTTGCAACTTCAAATGTTTCCATTAAAATGCTTTTGAGGGGCCAATGAATGTAGTAGCTAGTTGTGTGACAAAACAATTCTATGTATAATGAAATATCTTCAAGATAATTACAGTATTTTATATTCAAAATTCATTACATTCGAAGATATTATCTGAAAGAACAGACACGATAAAGAACATACACAAAAATAAAAGAATGAATGAATGTAAATCTGTTATAGATGGTTTTATCATCCGTAATCTGACTCAAAGTGTGGAAATCGCACTGACTTTCCATCCCATATAACACCACCAAACCTTCAGCATTCAGTACATGAAGTCTTCTTAACTACAGTGGACATGGATCTTTTCTACACTCTAAAATATGCTGGGTTAAATACAGCCCAGTGGTGGGTAAAATATGGACGAACCCAGCGATTGGGTTGTTTAGACCCAGCGGTTGGGTTACTGCCCAGAAGGTTGGGTTAAACATTTAACCCAAATGGAGCATAGTGGTAGTTCTGGCAGGCCATGTTAGCCAAGCTCGCATCAGCTGACACTCAGCTGGTCCACGTCTACCTATAGGATCACGACACCAATCATAATTCCCTTCAGTCATTATTCAGCAGCTATCGCTTCGCTCAGGAACTAATCACCCACCATCATTGATGTTGGTTCTGTTCTGTTACCCTGGGCAGGTGTTTGCCCAGAACAGAATCATTCCCTCAACCTAAAATGTATGCTAAGCGAAAGTTATATTGACGATAGTGGTCCTGACAGAACTGTTGGTTGAAAACAACAATTGTTGCCAACTTAGCAATTTTGTTGCTAAATTTAGCAACTTTTCAGACTACCCTATCAACTTTTTCTTCCAAAAGCACCTAGCAACCAATTTAGCCATTTTAAAAATGTATTTGGCAACTTTGAGCAATTTTTGTTGTGACTCAGACAATAAAAAGGCACACATTTTCCATCCAAATTACACAAAAAGTGGAAACCAAAGATGCCTAGCAGTAGACACATCACGTGAATTGAATTGGGGGTACTCTGGGTTCGGGCCATTCCTAAGCTCGGAGCCCTTCCCCAGACAGCACGCCAAATACACATTACTACACTCCAGCTAATTATATGTTAGTGTGAACTCGTGAAGTAATAGTGTGGTAATAGTAATTAGTGTGGGTTTTATGGCCTTATTTCAGCTACATTTTTTTTTCCCAAAACTTACTAACCACGCATAATATTTTTTTTCTACAAAATGCAAACATGTACATCCATCTTGGTCACATATTATTGTAGCACAGTTTGTGCTGAATACAAAAAAAATACATGTTGGTCAATAGTATGTTATAAGTAGCTGAAATAAGCACAAATATCAGGGCATGTCAAAACATCTCAAGGGCCCCAAAATCACCTCAGACCCCAGAGGGTTAAAATGCAGGTAAAAAACCAATATGGAAAATTCTTTCATATTAACTTAGTAGATTGTGCCCTATTTCTGCAGATGCAAATTAGCTTTATAGCTAACTCTGGTGGCACAACACTTTTGTTGTGCATTGTCCCTATATAAATAAATGAAATAAACTAAAAATAAACTAAATTATTTTTACAGACTTTTCTTAGAGTGTAGCACTGACTAACTACTAATACAGTGCTTAAAGCACAATTGTTGAGAATGTGTAGTATTACTAGTTTACTAGCTATTAAAAAATAAATAAATTGTAATCATTCAAAAATGTGCAAGTGTTCAATAATTCAATGTATATAAAAATGCAGTTATTTATATTTTAATATTATATTATGCATATTATTTTTACAAATAAATCTAAATTAACATATATAAAATATATTTTTTGCTAAGATTTGATGTTGTGACAATTTTGCGCAATGACGTCATCACGCAAAGACATTATAATGTCATTTAGAAACTTTTAGCAACAAATCAGCCTTTCTTTAGCAACTTTCTCTGAAAATTAGTTGGCAACACTGAAAACAACCCAACATGTGTTCTGTCCAATATTTACCCAGCACTGGGTTGTATTTAACCCAGCAATTTTTAGAGTGTATATTAACACATAATAAATACAAAGATTCATTCATGTTACTAGCTCATTTAGTAAGATAATGAACGTAAATATGTTGATCATATAAAGATCCTGTATGAGCTGCATCTCAAACATATGAAATAAACCTGAATTGTTTTCCAGCGCTTTTGTTGTCCTTATTGCTCAACAGTATGCATAGATATATGCTACTTTGACTGCATTTAATTTAACCAGCATTTACTCGTGTAAATAATATTGGAAAATTCCACACTAGCATGATAGCATTTGAATCTAATAATACCTAAACCTAATAATACCGTTCAGTTTCTTTTCTTGAAAAGTTTTTTTTCCCCAGAATTGTCAAAATAAGGGAATGTTATGCTGTACCTTTTTCTTAACATTAATTGTTTAACAACGTGTATAATATACAGGATTTAACTGGAAGGTATATGACTTAAAAACAATAAATCAGTATTACTTTGTAGACTGGTAGGCCTACTATCTCTCAAACACTAGATGGCACCATGTGTTCACAAAAAAAGCAACTCTTCCTTGAGCTACTCTTACTCTGGAAAACAAGCTTGATGGCAGTAAATGGATTTACACTAAATTGAAAAAGGAGAACTCACCGAAGAAAGGGTTAAATTAATTACACAAATGCTTTGTCTAAATTTTAATGGTTTTGCATATTTTTTTCAATAATTAATCTACTCAAGAAACTGCAGAGAGGAACACTGCATATCTAGGGTGGAGGGATGCAGTATGCTTGGGTTTGCAAAACAAAACCAATCCATCATCCTTTTTTTTGTTTACACCTCCCCTCCCTCTGCACCCCCCAAAAAGACTCTTCGAGTCAGTCTCTCAATCTGCCACAAGAAAGCAGATGACCAAAATAGGGGAGGACTGATTAAGAGGGATGGAAAAAAATTGAGAGAGATTTGGAATAAGTGTAAGAAATGACAGAGTGGAAGAAAGAAAGAGACATGGATAAAGGGAGGGGATGAGAGAAGGAGAGCGCAGAGAGAAGGTTTTTTGATCTGTCGTGTCTCTCAGCAGGAGGGTGAGATGCTAAGAGACTTAACCGGGCTCAGCGGCCACTCCTGCGGCGTGTATGCGGGGAGGAAGACGAAGAAGAAAAATGGTTTGACTTTCAGTTTTAGTCATTCCTTTTTAAACTTGTCCAATCGAGCCTTTAAAATTCACCAAGAGCCTTGTAATGAGATCGCAGGTCTAAAATAAGACAGATAAAGAAAAGAAATGAGAGGGAAAAGCGTTGCTGCTATTCGCTCAAGAGGAAGAGGAGCTTGAGGAGACCGTTTATACGCACCTTCACAGATGCATCCACAGAGTGTTCCTCCCTCCACTGTGCATCAGAGAGAAAATACAGGCCGTAATTACTGAGAGCATATGGGAATGTTGTGCTGGATGGGAGGGAGAGAGAAAAGAGGGAGAGAGATGAATGAGTAGGTGTATTATGGAGCTTGAAACACATGGAGGCTTCCTCCAGTGGTGCAAGGGCCACATCCATCATCTCCAGCCCCAGTTGAGTGCACTGTTCCCTGGACGCATACAGTGGCAGACAGCCCTGCGGTTCAGTGGGAATCCATGCTGGAAATGCCAGAACATTTCAGTTCAAAGTGCTCACATAGCTTTACCCATTTACAGGATAGTTGACTACTGGAAGACAGACCAGAGAGAGGTGGAAAAAAAAAAGAATACGATGGTGTAGATCGGTCAGATATACTACAGCCAATGGAATCTGAAGATGAAAATATCATCACAGTCAGTTATTAATTGTTTGAATAAAAGCAATTGCGCTAGGTATTTTCATGGCATTTATGCTATAACCTCAGGTGGGCTGCATCTGTGAAATGAAAAAAAAAAGAAAACAGAAATGTCCATCCCATTCAGAGCTGATCTGCTCATTTCTGTCTTTTTCCAACCGAAGCAATCCTGGCTCACTCCTGGGCTTTGAAGTACAATCCACACTCTCTCCACCTGGCAGCCAACAGCATTTCACAGTGCAGCTTTTCTGGGTTCTTCTTGTTGATTCCACTCACAAACACAAACCTGCATGTCTAGCCAAATGAGCTTATCCAACAGGATTGAGTGGAGCTGGACATTATGGTTTTAATTATGCCAAGCGAACAACGCTATCTATAGAAATGGACATGCATTATTCATTTTTCTGTCTTGTTGTGGCGTGATCCGCTTAACTTTAGCATGATCTTGACTTATTTTGACCTTACAAAAAAACAACAAAAAATATTTGTGCTATTTATAATCCAAAATATGCCATTTATGTCATTTTTGTGTTTCTGCAGGCATCTCTCAATGATTTTGCAAAAGACAGATACCATCTGTAATTATTTTAATGGATTGCCTGCAGAAAAGACAGGTTGTCTTACACTAATAAGCTAACCCTTAGCAATTGGGTGAGGTTTACTGACCCATACTCACTGTCGGGTCTGTAGGTCAAGGAACCAACTAAATGGCCAAAATTACATTGACCAGACAACTTTGTACACCTTGTGGAACAAGTGAGCTATTATAAATAAGCCAAACAACAATATATTGCATTTGCAAATCTGGTTTTAACTGTTTTTTTTTTAATGATAAAATACTAGAACAACTACTACTACTACTACTACTACTATCTAATCTGTGGAAAATATTATAATCCTAATGTTAGAACTGTAAAGGGTTGTCTGTGATAGTGGTATTCTATTAAAATTAAGAACACCTTTTTTTGCGCTTTCCGATTCTGACATCCAAAGGCACAAGAAGACAATTTTCTTATTGCATATATCTCGCCAATTTTCCTCCAATTGTTACCACTGATTTTCTGTACGGAAGGCAGACAAAAGTCAAAACGTGATGTGTAAAATTTGACCGAGTCAACACACACTGTTTGTCTTTGTTAACACGGCAATTCTAAAAACATTTCTTTTGTATAAGTAGACATACACAATCTAGTCGTGTTAAGGCATCAGGTTTCACTACATTTCATTAGTATATGTATTTTTGCTACATTTAAAAAGTAATCAGATTACTAATTACTTTACTTTCCAGTTACTTTCAAGTTTCCTTTTCAAATGATCAAACCTAAAAATACACTACAAAGTGAAACTCAGTTATTTCATTAATTTAATATTGACTGAAAAATGATATAAGTGGCCTATTATTTGTATTCACTCGCGATATCAAAAAACAGGGTTTATCGCGAAAAATTTATTCACATTTTTAACACTGCATTTGTAACTTAAGTAACGCAATTTTATTGACATTAGTAACTGTAATCAAATTACATACATTTAAAATGTAACACATTACATTGCTGCGTTACCAGAAAAAGTAAATAGAATATAGTACAAAACTCCAAACTCTCCACACAACGTACTGATGCATTATCACTCATAAACAAATATAATGTCTGATGTTTGCATACATGCATACCAGTGTACCATTACATCCTTCATGATATGACGTGTGATGTGTTGTATATGTATATATCAGTGTACCATCATGTCTCATATGCAAATATAGTCTGGAATGCAGCAACTTCATTGGCTGCTGCATGCATTGACATGTTAACATGTACAAACAGTGCGTGCTGACAAACTCAAATTTCATGCATTCTGTTTAAAGACTTTTGGCCCTGTCCACCTTCCATATTTCTGCCACCATAGCGCACACGCAACTGCAGTGGTGTAACTGTGTTGTTTACTCCTAAATGTTCTAGAAGGCAAATGGCTTCTGTTTATTTCCCACACTAAACTCCCCCCAACCCCATCCCCCCACCCCCCTCAACAAATGCGCATGTACAGCTATCCACTGTAATTTCCACAGTGATGCATTTACAACAGTGAATTCCACTCACTTAACTGTAGGGGGCTATAAAGTCATAAAAAAGGGGTGTGCACTTTTCATCAAAAACTGTCATAATTTAGAAATAAAAGGCCCTGAAAATGCTGTGATTGCTGTGAACATCTTTGCATAGGAAATAAGCATTATACATTTGAAATACAATTACAATTTCAGTTGGTGCGATTAACTAAATATATTTGTCTATCTTGTCCCACTGTATGCTAAACAAAAATGTTGCTACTAGACTATCATGTCTTAAAGTAATATGAAGAAAAAATAATAAGTGCTTTATTCACCTGGACGAAAGCTTTTATGTTGAGATCACAAGAACATTAAGCCATGATCCTTAGAAAACAACAAAGAAAAAATAATGAATAATATTACATAGTCTCTCATGGCCTCCATGGCTATCATCACTTCCGAGAGCTCAAAAGACAAATAGAAAACTTTGGAGAAGGGTGAAGTCAGGTTTATCTTTTCCTCCTGAGCATAACTGACAGAGACAATCACAACCATCTGGTTCTTCCAAACTACTAGAAGTAGATAGGTGCATTGTGGGAGTTACCCAGAATGCACTGTGGACAGAGTAGGAGAAGAACAGAGATAGAAAAATGAGGGTGCTGGAGCAGAGAGGAGGATGGTGTGATGGAGACGTAGCAGGAATATAATCAAGACTGATGCAATCATTACTGTTGGCATTGTTGCACATCACAGTGCACAAATACTCCAGTAAACATACTGAAAGGCGGCATGATTCACATGGATGGTGAGTTCAGGGGAATGTAGGTGTCTGTGCTCAAAGCAGACTCAGGGCTAACAAACAAACTAAATCCTCTGCTCAAGTGCCAGCCTTCTCTTCTTCGCCCAGCCTCGGCCTCGTCAATCCCTCCCTCTTTTTCTTTCTGTATGCTAAACAGCCTCAGGTTTAATTGTCCCTGGAGTGGGTTTTCAGCTGTTCATTTATAATGCAGAGAGGCTTTGCCAGGAACTGATAACCTTTACATCAGTACAGAGAGAGGGAAGAAAGAGAGAGAGCCAGAGCAGAAGGAGGAATAAATGAATGAACGAATACAGAGGGAGAAGAAAACAACAGAAGGGGCGAATCCAAAAATGAGGAAGCCAAAAGAATTCTGCAAGGGTTGAAATGAACAAAGAGACATTATTAGTATGTGCAGAGCGTATGGATCTCAACATGAACAGGGGCGAGAATGAGACGGGTGATTAAAGAAAGCTGTGTGTGTGCATGTGTTTACACACATTGGAATCCAGCGATGTATATGAGTGAAGAAATTCAAGGTAAATGGTGGCAAGGTTTGCGTTAAGGCATATATTTGCCTAAGAGACACACAGGAGGAAAAAAAGCAGGAGATAAATGACAAATGAGTGTGTGTTTGCGAGAAAGAGATGGATGTGCGGTGTTGTGAGCCGGACCTCACTCCTTCCGTGTTTGGGAGAGAAATCAATGTTAATGAGGGAGACTAGCATGGCAGTGGAAGCTGATAACAAGAGAGCAGTTAATGGTTAATGGAATAATGACAAGCCCGGGTAACCACGCTCCTGAAGAGGAGTTTGATAAAAAAGCGGGGTGCAAAGGACCATAAAAAATTGAATTCGAAAACATCAGTGATGAGAGAGTGAAGTCTTGCATGGCTTCCAGAGATGTTTCATGACTGCTCATAGTCACACAAACGCAGAGGACAACACAAATATTCTGGAAATTCAGACAACAAATTGTGACCCTGGACCATAAAAACCAGTAATAAGGGTCAATTTGATGAAATTGTAATTTATACACCAACGGAGAGCTAAATAAATAAGCTGTCCATTGATATATGGTTTGTTAGGATAGAACAATATTTGGCCGAGATACAACTATTTGAAAATCTGTAATCTGAGGGTACAAAATAAAAAATAAAAATATTGAGTAAATCGCCTTTAAAGTTGTCCAAAGTGAAGTCCTTAGCAATACATATTACTAATCAAAAAATGAGTTTTGACATATTTACAGTAGGAAATTTATAAAATATCTTCATGGAACATGATCTTTACTTACTATCCTAATGATTTTTGGCATAAAAGAAAAATCTATAATTTTGACCCATACAATTGTTGGCTATTGCTACAAATATACTTGTGCTACTTATGACTGGTTTTGTGGTCCAGGGTCACTATTAAGATATCTTAATGGAATTCAGTGTGTAATGACTTTGGATATTCATTGTAAATGTGTCCTTTTTTATTAGCCAGTCATGTTTAATTCACTCATATGAGCTAAACAGCTTTCATGAGATTACTGACATGACGGAAGTCAATATCAAAACTCCTTTAAAGTTGCTTCAGCAAACACATTTTTGAGAAAGTGCTTTAAAAATGAAAAATTCCCACATGGTATTAGCACTGTAGTGGTTCATAGACTGAATGAGTGTATGTTTAGACCCTGTTAGCACTCCACGTCTAGTGCCTGGTCTCAAAGCAAGTCTGAGATTGTCTGTTTGCTCATGCTAATACTTGTGTGCAGTTCCATCTACCCATCTCATATCGTGAACAATCCCTCGCTCGTTTTCTTCAGTCTTGCTTTGAGTTTCCTCTCTCACTTCTGAAAAAAGACAAACAGAATGAAACAAAGAGAGGACAGGGAAATAAAAGGAGAGAAGCAGATCAAACGAGTGTGTGTTCACTGCTGCTGTATCGCAGGTTTCTTTTCTCCTCGGAGACTCTGCAGCCCCTCTGTCCTCCGATTTCATTGCTCTTTGTCTCTCTCTCACATTCTCACTGTCTTTACCTCCTTTCCCCATCATGTTAAATATTTATCCAGTACTAACATCTTCAACACCCTCACACACACACACACACACACACACACACACACACACACTTGTTTACTTAGCTATCCAAATGGGACATTCCATAGGCGTAATGGTTTTTATACCATACAAACCGTATTTTCTATTGCCCTACACCAACCCTACACCTAACCCTACCCCTTACAGGAAACTTTCTGCATTTTTACAATTTCAAAGAAACTTTGTTTAGTTTATTTTTAAACCCGTTTTACAAATGAGGACGTCCCCAAAGGGAGGTTTTTGGAGATTTTGTCAGCTTTACCTCACTTTTGGGTACAAATTTGTCCCCAAAATATGGTTAAGTAGGTACACACACACACACACACACACACACACACACACACACACAATCATCTAGAGAGAGGTGAGGACCTCAACTAGATATAGGATGGGAGTTTAGTGTGGCGTTTCCTTTTTTTTTTTTTGGACAAATATGAATGCATTAGGAAAATAATTTTTTTTGCACCTACAGATGTAATATTCATATTCTTATATGCAATACATGTGTGAAATATCCATATGTTTATATCAATTACTCATCTTTTCATGTAATTTTAAAAGAATGGTTGCACACCAATGTATTCGCCATAAACCATTTAGTCTACCAGCAGACCGTATATTATTTCCTAAATGGCATCACATATGTGCACTCCTCTTTTTAGTTCTCTATTAAAACAAACCCTTACATTCTCTCAGACACAAATACACCTTCTACATCAAAGCCTTCATTTCCCACACTTTCTCCCAGGAGGGTGTCTTTGCTCTACTGATGGGCAAAATGGGGGCAATGGAGCTGTATGTCTCCAGTGTGTTTCTCCCCTGATGGACTTCCAGAACAATCTTTTTGTGGGGTTAACATGCCTCAGGGACAAATTCCATTACAACAAGGCAGAAGTTAGCCTCTGGGCTCTAAATGAAAAACAAAAACAACAAAATAATCCAAAAAAAAAAACAGTGCAGAAGGTAATAAATAATTCCCTTTGAGACATTCTCATGTCCAAACAAAGTACAAACAGCTATAACAGGTAGCACCACAGGCGAGTTTTGGAGTTGGTAGATCTTAAACCTTGACAGACAATATGCTTTCACACATACAGCCTTTTCCTTAAAGGGATAGTTCACCCACAAATGAATCATTTGAATTGTCATTTACTCATGTCATAAAAAACCTGTAGGACTTTCTTTCATCTGTGAACCACACACACTCACACAAAAGGTATTTTGAAGACTGTTTCAACTGCTTTTCTGTCCGTACAATGAAAGTCAGTGGGATCCAAAACTACATTCACTATAGACAAAAACAGAGAGACCTTTTAAATATCGTCTTTTGGTGTTCTCCAAAGAATAAATATGGAAGTTTGAGAAAAAATAGAGTCAGAATTGCAAGCCATTTTGAATAGTGTCTTTCATGCACTGTGTAACGTACAGTAGCTGTATGTAAATGCAAACGGTCTGGAAAGTTGTAAAGCCGAATGTGTACGAAAAATAACGTTACTGCTTCCCAAAAGAAAGAATTGACTCTGAACAGCATAAAAGAGTCATTAGTAATTTGAATCCCACTTCCGTGACAGCTACAAATCACGTGGAAATACATTTGCATAATGCACACAAATGTTTGTTGGCCGGCTGCGAACGCTCTCAAACTCGTCATTTTACTAAGGACTGCTTCTCTAATCTTGGGGAGTTCATGGCGGGATTCATAAAACGCTTGCTCTTGAAAGATGGCTCAGTACCCAGTTTATTTGGACCAGCTGGCTCCACTGAATCACAACGATGATAAATAATAGATGTTTATTTCTATCGAGCATTGAAAATATGGAACTATGGCAATGGCCATATGCTTTCAACACGTGTTGTACGCGGTAGACAAATCACAACAGACTGGGCCATCTGACCAATCAGAGCAGAGTAGGCTCATGGAAAGGAGGGGTTTAGAGATTCTAAATTTTAGAACTGCTTTAAACGAATCATTCGAGAATTGTTGGAAATTGAGCTGATATTAAATGCATATTTTGAGAAAACGAAAGCATTGTTTGACCTTGTATGCATGTAAACCTATTGTAGGAGACTCCTAAAACAATATTAGGAACCTCAAAAAATGGCATAATAGGGGCACTTTAACATACCATCACAATTCTAATAGTTAAGTAAATTAATATTTATTGTATTGTTCTGTATTGTTGCTATGAGTGATCAAAGATTTACATTTTGAGCACGTATGATTGGATGCTTTGACGTAAGAGTTCTACTGTCAAAGAGATTGAGCCAATCAAGTTCTGAAGAGCTGATGCAATTACTGATGCCATTTAGTAGCTGTAAGCCTGTGACACGAAATGCATTTTAGAGAAATGTTGTCAAATTAGATAGACATTAAAAATGAAAAAAGCTTCTCTGTATTTGAGAGAGAGAAAAAGCAGTTGCATGTGTGAAAAGAAGATATACACTGTCACTTTGTATCATTTCCCGGGAAAGGTAATCTGGCAATTTTACTGTAATTTAACAATTTTCATATGTGAAAGTGGATTATAAATCCGGGTTTCAAGTACACATACATTTTAATAATATAAATGTCAGAGATGCAATGCATACCAGTACTCCTGAAATGCCACTCAGCTAATCAAAGAACCGGAAATAAGTGTTGGATAAAATGCAAATAGAAATTTCCTTATACATTCTGTGTATCACAGTCAAACTACATTAGCACAATGAAGAATTTTGTAGACTGCTAATATGGTAATATAACAGCATGTGTGGCATCACTCTGAGAGGACCATCAGGTCCTTGTGAAGTGATCAACAACAGAGAAAAGGGAAGTTTTTGTTTTACATGTTTGCAATACATAGAAGTCTCTCTGCATGAGTCTAGTGAACAGTAGGGAGTAAATATGTGGAGGCGTACAGTGTGTATTCGAACAAAAGTTCAGCACATTGCTGTTCACTCGTTGAGCGTCTGCTTTACCTTTTCCACCCGAGCATAACTGACAGAGACAATCACAACCATCTGCTTGCTCCCAACTACTAGAAGCAGCTGCCCTCTCATAGACTCATCGTGGGAGTTACCCAAAATTCACTGTGGACACAGTAGGAGAGGGCATGAATGCTTATTGTCTCAACATCCGCCACGAACCACCTCCCCTGCTTGCTTATTATTTACTGTGTAGAGCTTGAATACATTTTTAGGTATTTAAGAACAAAAGGATGAGTCCAGGGTAGCCATTAAATCCACCTGTAAGTGATTTGACATGTACAGTATATAGTGTTGACAGAATGTTCTTTTAAAGTAATTGTAAGTGTCCTTAATGTTTGTTTCTCCTGTAAAAAAGCATAAAAATGGGATGATAGATCATATGAATTATGTTATACGGATGGAACTTTTGCCATATTCTCTTAGCAGTTTAGTACAAGTTTAAGTGAAAAGCACAGTGATGGTAAATCTGATGGACTGTGCTAACTGAGTCTTAATGGAGAGTATGAGAGGGCTGGTATGTGAACACAGCACATGTAGGTTAAGTGTGATTTATGTGGCCACTGATTGAGCATGTCCTCTCGGTTCACTTTCATTTAGGCCTACCAAACAGCAGAAGCAAGACCAGAGAAGCTGAAAAAAGGCATTTCACAGTATAACAGGCTTTTTGAAACCTCATTGATCTTCAAATCAAGTACAACCGTAGTATTTAAATACATCAGGATTATCCCTACATATGAGTAGTCTGCAAATTGCAAAGCTTTTTGGCAAAGGCTATCTTCATTACTATCACTCAGACAGTTCAAATATATAGAATTTCACTTTATTTTACACTTGTTGTTAATAGCATCTATCCCTATTTGCACCTAAACAAGATACTATTTGTTGCTATACTTGGTGCAAACAATATCTACCACTAATTTCTTTGCAGAGTATTTAACATCCAGCACACAAACAACTATACAGTGACACCCAACATTATAACTCAATCAAAAGGACAACAAGCACGGTAAAGCAATAAACAACAATGAAGACTATAGCAGTTATTGTCATTGTACAGTTAAGCACACAACTCTGCTTTGTAAATGAGCAAATATTGTCATATATGGGCTAAGCATGTGTACACTTCATATTTACAGTGAGAGAAGGTATAAAAAGTCCACTCCATTTCACCAAAATCCATTCACGTGGAAATTGTTAGCCTCACTACTGATTTAAACAAGTAGAACTAAACTGAATGCAACTGGTTATTTGCCTACATAATATTATACACTAGTCATGTAATATTCTACAGCTGGACACAACTTGCATTAAATGGTTTTTATGTTGTCTAGTTGTATTGTCCTTCATATGCATGTTTAGCACAGTGGTTTATTAAATTCTCAGAAATAAATACCAGGTCTGATTCAATTTTTTAATTGCCATTTATAGTCTGACTTGAAAAGTCATAGGAAATATGAAAGTGGCCATTCAAGAATTTCACTTGACAGCATAATGCTTTCATCATTTCTATTTTCCTTATAAATATTAATGCAACAAGGCATTAAACGCTCTACTCAACCTAAACACAAACAATTATTATTTATTAATATTTCAGTATTCTAGTTTCTAGAACAGAACACAAACATACACAAACACACACTTCTCTTTCAAGTTACTGTCCATTCCATATAAGATTTCCTATGTGATCTAATTTCCGCGAATATTGGATTGCACTACAGCTGGGTAATGAGGAGCTTTTTCTGAAGACAGAGTGGAACAGAACAGGACAAGCATGAGAGTACTCTATTCATGCCCCAGACTATCTACTGCAATCTTCTCACCACGATTACACTGCAATTTCCTCAGTAAATATTTATACATGCAATTAATTTCAGTTATAAACATAACATGTAATTCATTCAGCAGGCCTAGTAAAAATACAAATATATGGAAATGACCATTTAAAATGTAGATATTTTTAGCATCATAAATGCATTAAAGAGACTGTTTCTTGAATTATGGGTAGTCAAAAGTAGCCTCTTTTTACACACAACATTTAAATCTTAAATTTCATTTTTCAACATATAATGGATGTTTTACCTGTGGACAGTTTTGAAGGGCTCTTAAAACCGTGACATGGATTTTTTTGCCTTTCTGTTTTGACGTTTTGACGCTACTCATAGTTAGGAAAGTCGCTAGTGAAGGATTTGAGACTGTGTGCATAATTGTGGTACTGTCATCCAGTCAGTGTAGTGGTTGCATATTTTCCTGCATCTCTAGAGTAATTAGTTGCATTTAGTGCAAAGGAAAATTGGCTTAAAACAAAAAACTCTCCAAGAGCAAAAATGGAAAGGCAGGTTGCATATTTCCGGCCATGGAGATGTGTGTGAAGGTTAACGGATAGCTGTCTCCTGATAGGCTATTATAGATCTCCTTGATCCAAATGAACAGAGGCCACCACTAGATGGAGCTGGAAAACAGTTAAGTAATAGAAATAAATAACACGCTAAATACGATCAAAGTACTACGAAAAAGCCACATAAAAGCTGAAGCAGCTGTGCTGCAGCACTGGTGAAACTAATGCACCTTCCCTGTGCTGTAATGTCCCATAAACTCTTTGGTCTTTTCATCTCTTTGATCATCTCCGATATCTGACTGATTGGAGGGCTCTCTGACCTGCATCCATCCATCATTCCACTTCACAGTAATCTCAATCTTAATATCAGCTATGTTTACCTGCAGGAATTAGTTGTGATGGCAGTGAAACAAACACACAACCCAGCTAACAGGGAACATTCTCAGAACTTTTGGTAAGCTTCTGAACCTTATGAAAAACATTCTTCCAGTAACATTAATAGAACACTCATTCAAAGTTATATAAGAATATTCATTTGAACATATTAGCCTCACGTATGTAAGGGCATTGTAGGTCATGTCAACAGCAAAGGAGAGTACCTGTGAGTCACTGTTCGTGTGAAAGCAGCAGTTTTTCTTGTCTTTTTTCTGCCTGACCTGAGGGAACGGGTTGGAAAAGGAGACGGTTGGTGTGGGGGAGGATGGGTGGGCTTTGGACCTCCTCACACTCTTCCTTGCCCCGAGGTTGTTGAGAGAAGGCAGGTGAAACTCATAATGCGCTCTACAGATTTAATAATGTGCCGTGGCTTG
The DNA here is from genome assembly GCA_021397915.2 of Tor tambroides. NCBI lineage: Eukaryota > Metazoa > Chordata > Actinopteri > Cypriniformes > Cyprinidae > Tor > Tor tambroides. The sequence goes on along the minus strand of JAFVLL020029653.1, from coordinate 5,308 downwards.
TCCTTGGTGTGGGCAGACGTGGCCCCAAACCAGACAGTGATTGATTAGGTGAGAATAGTCTCAATGATGGCGCTGTAAAATTCGATCAGTCATTTGATCCGTCTGTCATATCCAGCCATCTTTTAAAAATGGGGTTTTCAAATTAGGCTAACATACCTCCTGGTTAGATAAAGGTTATCATCTAATAAACGTACAGTCAGGATCAGCTTGACACTGAGAGAAACCAGCACTGTCAAAAAACAGCCTCCCTGTTGTGCAGATGTGTGATAGACTGATTAAGACTAACAGGGTTTTATTTAGGCTCCATCTGTAGCACTGCTTTCATGATTTCAAACACACTTTTTCTCTCTTTTCTCTCTCCCTCCTCACACACGTCACCACTTTTAGCTTACATGAAGGTGAGAGAAATGTGAGGTAGACTCACAATTAGCCTCAGATGACCTTGTATTATTTTTATTTTGCACAAAAAACCTGTCATACAATATTTTCTGAACGTGAGTATGTGTATGTACACAAAAAGCATTAATATGCCTTTTGCAAGGTCTCCGCATCTGCAGTGAGAAATTACACAATTTCATGACATCTGTCAAACAGTTCTAACCACATACGCTCACACATATTCACACAATCTCTATTAATAACTATACAAAATGAGCAGGTTGTATTATTATAGCACGTTTTACAAAACATAGCAATGGAAAACAAACCCTTTCTGACCACAGACCAAGAAGTCTGAATCCTATCTAGAGAAAAACTGACTATTTAGAAGAGCATGTTTTAGCATGATGGAAAAAAAAGGATGAAATAACTGGCTTATCTTCTGTATAGATTGAAAATGTAATAAAGCAGTTAATGTAACTGAGTGCAATATGATGCAAGTATATAGATTATTTCTGACTGTAGAGTAATGACTTTTATTTTTTGGCTAAAAATGTACTATTTCATCACACTGATGAAAAATGCATCATCCTGGTCATTAGCCAAAGCATCTCACATATAATATTCATATCAAGGAAAATCTGCCGAGATTTCTGAAAATAAAAGAAACACATTTGAAAGTAATTTACACATTTAAGTGTGAGTTTTGCCATTTTTATATTTTGCCAGTACTGTGATTCTTGGAGAACTTACTCAAACTTACTGTCCTTAAAAGCGACACATCTATCCCCATCTTGTTCTGCAGTATAGTCAAAGCTTAAATCGAATAGGCTCTAATTAAATTTCAATGTGAGATAACAGAGCTGCTATCAGAATTAGTGATCAAGTGAAAATTGAAAATGGCAAATTTAGCTGCTTTTCTGGGTGTATTAGGAGCCCCAGAGATATAATTTCATGCCAAAGGTTATATTTAATTCATGTCATTCATTATTGCCTACAAAGCCAGATAAAGGTGCACCTTTCATTGCAACAGGATTAGCTGTGAAATCTGACAAAATCCTCTCTTGGATTAGTTGGTGACCTAAATATGCCCATGTTTGCCAACTAGTGGGCTTTTCCTAGGATTTTCCATCTGGTGAAAAGCCAAGTTTAATCAACATTTCCGATAAAAGAAATGTGACCGTCATTTGTACAGGAAAGGCGAAAGTGCAAACTGCAAAGAGCTGTAACTGCTTCAAAGTCTTCTGCATTTATTAGACACTAGAGATAGCAACTAAGCACCTTTGGTGTTGGGACATAAAATGTCTGGTATCTAAATCTCGACTTCAGAAGTCTTGTATTGTTAGTTAGTCCAGTCATAAGGCTTGTTTCTCTTTGTCCTTAATCATTAGCAGAAAAGGTTATTTGGAATGACAGACAGATTGGTGACTGAGGTCTATATTTTGCATGACTAGCTCTAATCAAACGTGGCAGTGTTCAGTCAGATGGCTTTAATTGTCCTTTCAATAAGGTTGATTTAACTAGGGAATTAAAATTTTACCTGAGAATATCACCCGTGAGAATGAATAACTTCAGAGTTCTTATTACACCAAGTCTCCTTAATGTCAAGCTCAAAAAGCATGTAGCAAATATGAAATAATGCTGGTTGGGAGTGAATATTTTTTCACAATACTGTAGCTCACATGCTTTTGCCTGCCTTGTGAATAATCACTGGCCATTTCTTCTCAAATAGTCTTGTTTGTGTTTAGTCCACACATTTCTCAAGAAATCTTCTGCTTAGAATGTAACATTCACTACTAACATTACAGTATGTATGTACAAATGCTGATAAGAACAAATGCTGCTCATATTCAGCATTTACTAAAACTGAGGTGATTGTGATTATGGACACTGTAATAGCTCAATCAGTGGTAAGTAAAGGTGGGCTGGAGAGTCAATTTTCTGCTAATAGTGTCTCATTATATCTAATATCAAATGTGTTAAAAATGCTGCAGATGTGTGTGCCTTTTCATTGACTCTGCACTGCATTAAGGAGCCTACACACATTAAAGTGTGGGCAAGATGGAAGAGAAGGTAATGTTACTATGAGTAATTTCAGTGATCTCTATGATGTGCCTCAGCCTACATACAGCAATTTAAAAAATTATGCATGGAAAACAGTGTCAGAACTTGACTGTATTCTGAGTGAGTTTGATTCATGCATTTGTAATCGCTAATGTTGTTCATGATATGATGTATCATGCACTGCTGAAACTTATATACAACGGCTTTTCTCTGCAGAATATTAGATTTTGGCAGCAATAAAAATGATTCATTTTGTCAAGATAGAACAATGTCTTATTTTTGACGACAATATATCTCATTTGTGATTAGATTTTCCAAAGCTATGCTAAGTTCTGCAGCCTACCATTGTTGGGGCATCCAGCAACGACACAGTACAGTGACCTGGCGATCTCTAGCAATAAAATTGTAGTGTAAACAGACTGAGATATGTTTATGCAGAGCCGCGGAGCCAAATATGACAGCAGTTTCTGACCAGCAGTAACTGGTTTGCTCACCATCGGATGCTGTTCTTGTGATACCATTAACATCCATTCCCATGTAGGAAAGACACTACATCAACACCTCTCTCTATGGGGATGGAAGAACAGATTGCATCTTATTTCCATGAATTAACATTACCTAACAAGTTAGGATTTTATATCTGAAGTTTCCCTGTACATTCTTACACAAACAAACAGTGATTTATTTAAAGTTGGGATTTTTCCCTGCTTAAAAAGTGTGAATGAGTTTTCTTTATCTTCTTTACAGTAGTGTACATCAGATCAGTGGACGGATTAAACACCTTAAAGGGATAATTCACGCAAAAAATAAAAAAATTCTGTCATTAATCACTTACTCTCATGTCGTTCCAAACCTGTAAGACCTTTTTTCGTCTTCGGAACACAAATTAAGACATTTTTGATGAAATCCGAGAGCTTTCTGACCCTGCATAGACAGCAAGGGAGTGATCTATCCCTTTAAAATATAATTCTGAAATCTGAATACAGATTTATGCTTTGTATGGTATGCACATATAAGTTGCCTTGTTATTCACTGATGGTACATGCTTGTCGCTATGATTAAAACTATGCATGGTATAAAAACATTTTATTTTCATTACACCTCATTGCCATAATTTGTAATGAATTGTTGTCACAAAGTTCATATCTAAGTAATTATGAAGTTTAAATCAGTTAAGAGAGACATATACAATGTGTTTTGTTGTGAGGCCTCCAGGAAAAGGATTAAGTTGAACTGAATTTTGAGCAGAAACACAACTTAAAAGTGATAAAATCTTACTGTGGTAAGTGAGTCTCATAAAACAACACTAGTAATGTTTTGAAAATGTCTTTAATTGAGACGTAAACAAGCTGTAAGTGTTGATCTTAAATTCAAACTGAATCACAAACCGATTTAGACTATTTTGCTAAATGGTTTTACAGATTCTTTTTAAAGAACAGACTCTTGTGAATCATTTTCCATTGTGGCATGGCTAGTTGACTCTAAACAGCCGACAGAAAATATGGTACACACTACATGATTGCTGACAAATAGACAGAGTGCCGAGTTAAACAAAAAAACGTAGCTGAAGTGGTGATGTCAAAAGTGTGATTCATTTATCATTTCTTTCCAGAATGAATGAATGTTTTTGAACAAATCAGTTGACTGAATGATGACTCACTCAAGAAGACTATGTTAACCTTTGTATTTACTGACTTTACATTAATGCAATACAGTGAATGAGAATTTTATGAGCACCATCTGTATTTTCCCAGTGGTTTACGTCATGGGCAAGTTAACATTAATTTACAACAAAACAAATAAAATCACAAATGCTTTTATCTCTGAAAACAATTTTATTTTATGATGAACATGAACAAGCCCAGTGCTGACTTATGAACTGGAATTTGGAAAGGGTGATGCAAAGGATACACTTAACCCATCCTTCAAAATACGCCAAATGAAGACCATGAAACAAAAAGGCTGCCTTCCAAGAATCCACCAAATGTAATGCCACTAAAATCAAAACAAAATCAAGTGTTGCCTGAGAACTATTTGGCAAAACAAGATTATCACCCATTGCACCTGACAAGTTCATGTTTAGCTCACATTTCCATGTCTGATCCTTTGCCTGCGGTCATGATCGCTTGGAGATTTGGTTTTGTTCGGTTTGGTTTGCAGTTCAGTTAACACTTAGACATACCCTTACCAAAAAGTAGTATCCTTCAAGTTTATTTTATTAAGTGTACTTAATAAACTTTATTAAGTATACTTAATAAAAATTAAGTATACTTAATAAAATAGGGGGCGGGGCAGGGCAGCAGTCGTGGCCTAATGGATAGAGAGTCAAACTTGTAACCCGAAGGTCGCGGGTTTGAGTCTCCGGTCAGGCAGGGATTGTCAGTGAGGGGAGTGAATAACCAGCGCTCTCTCCACCTTCAATACCACGACTGAGGTGAGACCCTTGCTCTTACCAAAAAGAAGTATACTTCAAGTTTATTTTATTAAGAATACTTAAGTATATTTTTAAGTATACTTTATGTAGTAAGTATACAAATATCAGTGTACTAGTAGTATACTTGTAAGTGTACTATTTCACCCCTTACTCCTTGGGACTAAATTGGCCCACTTTCTAGTATATAAATGTATACTTTTAAGTATACTTTAAGTATAACAGTAGTAAACTTTGAGTACACAATTAGTTTACATCAAAATTTTTAGCTTGTATTGCAGCTATACTAAAAGTGAACTTATAGATATACTGATAGTTTACTAATTAAATACTTGTAGCGTTTTTAGTACACTTTGAAGTATAGTCTCAGTAAACTACTAGTTTAGTAGTTTTATACTGCAAGTATACTCATAAGTTTTCTTTAAGTGAACTTTA
>JAFVLL020029652.1:20948-55748 GCA_021397915.2 Tor tambroides | reverse complement strand
TGTAGGCTAAAGTAGATTTTCTCTTCTTCACAAGACAAAACATTGTTGTAAATTAATTAGTCCCCCAGACTCAACATCTTTCAAACAGTAATAGAACAGATTTTTGCCCGATTCGAATTTGTCTGAGTCAGTCTCCATGGGGAGAACCTTTCCACTGCTCACCATGGCAACCTACTTGTGCACGGGGCTGCTTCCAGATCGTATGGTGTGAAGTTCATTCACAGAATCTGTTTAGATGGCCCTTCTAGAAAGTACTGGCTAACAGTACACTGTGTAATGTAAATAATACCATGTTTATTCCTCTATATGAGGGATGCCAATAAAATATGTCAAATGCATTACATCAGAATATCTCATTTAACCCAAACAGGACCAGTTCTCATGGTGAGTCAACATGAGTCAGAGATAGAGACCTCCAGCATACCTTTGCTACGGGGCCACTCTTGGGGATTCTTACATAAATGTTAAACTAAACATAATCTTTCACAAGTGATGCTGCATTTCAAGACTGAACGATTGCTACATGTGCATTACAATCTACAAATCTATCTACGATCAACAGGTCAGTAATGTTACAAAATCATATTTGAATGAGGTCCAGAAGTTTAGAGATCCAGTGGGCTTCAAAAAGAGAGAAAAGGGAAAAGGCTCTCAGCCAATCAGATTCGAGAACCAGAATGAACTGTTGTATAAATATAAATATACACTTTATTTTGATGGTCTTCTTTAGATATTTGGTTGACTATAAGTAACTATACAACTACATGTCAATTTATTCTACTAACTGTAATCTAGCAATCTACAAATACTCTAATGAGAGTTAGTTGCAAAGTTACTTACAGTCAACAGAATGTCTAAAGTGGACCATCAAATTAAAGTGTAATCCAAATAAGTCAATATACATCTTGCAACGTTTTATTAAAATTGTTGTGCTGATCAATCAAATAATATAATTGGAATGTTTTAAAAAAAAAAATTAGAAAATAATCTAAAAATAGAAATAAAAGCATTTTCTCTAGAGGTCTCAGACATTCAGTACTCACGGATTTTATTTGTTGACTTAATAATATATTTCCAGCAAGCGTGAGCAGCACTGTGTGAGATTCATTCTTTCGGCTATTTAATCAATGATTGGCATTATGTTGGATTTGAAAGTCTCTCAACAATATTGCTCTTAAATGAAATTCAAACACCAGTTTATTTTCCTCCACTCTATGCATGTCTGCTAGATGTCCACTGCTTGAATGCCTCTGTAAATGCTCCTTTTCTCCAGGGTCAAGTTGTCTGCTCTCATCTGTTAGCGGCCCTGGTGCTATATTTAGGCCATACCAATAACCAAATCCACAGTGCCCGATGAGCTGTATCTTCAGACCAATGAGTAGCCCTGGGTGACAAGGCCTTCCAATAGAAGCACTGTCATCACTATTCACTGATGCTTTTTTGAGACTTCCCATAGTGTGGGGAAAGAGAGAGAGAAAATCCTCACACATAAATTAAACCTTCCCAACTTTGTTGCCATGGAAGCTTAATCCTTTTGGCGAAGCTTCTCATTCTTCAATCTCCATTTAATTAAGGCTCCTGAGCTGCCAAAGGCTGTTCAGCATACGACTTTAAGTACACCAGCTCTGTCAAGTCATGTTTGTTTTGACTCTTACTACGAGGCCATCAAACTTCTAGAACGCAGCAAATCCTCTGCTTCAGGCGATGCTGGGAATTCTGAAGTTCAGAGGGTTTTTAATACTTTCTCATCTCTTTTGAGAACCAAGGATGCAACTGAAATTCATAAATATGGTGTGCAAAGCCACATGTATTCATTGTACATAGAAAATCTATTGCTTTTCAATAGACCTTTATGAATTTGTAATTTTGCCAGTTCTATTCTTGGCCATCGTCACTTTCTCACTTGTGTATGGAAGCCCAGAGATTTTATATCTCACAATGTGGCATATTTCAGAACTTTCTCATAATTGCAGCCTTATTTTACATAATTTAATCTTTAGGGTCTCACAATTGCAACTTTATTTCTCATAGATGAAACTTCATATATGATAACTGAGACTGTATTTCTTGTAATTGTAACTTTCTCATAATTGTGACATTATTTCTTATATTTGAGATTTTTTCATGTAATTCACATAATTTTTTATGTAATTTTCATTTAATTGTTGTTTTTTTATAATTATATTTAGACTTTAATTCTTGTAATTGTGACTTTCTGTTGTTATTTCAACTTTTTCTTTGTAATGGTGAATTTATGCAAATTTATTTCACACAGAATGACATTATATTTCACAGGGACTTCTTTTCTTGTCATTGAGAATTTATATCTCACAGTTCAAACTTTTTATTTATTATTTAGCATTAAATTTAGACTTTATTTCTTGTAAATGCAAATTTCTTGTAATTATTACTTTTTGTTGTTATTGCAACTTTTTCTCATAATTGCACATTTATGTGCAAATTTATATTTTACAGTGTGATATTTCACAGTATGACTTCTTTTCTTGTGATTGCAAATTTATGTCCCACAATTGCAAATTTTCGGTTATTTTTTATCTTTATTTTTGGAAATTATTTCTAGTAATTGTGAATTTCTTGTAATTGTGACTGTTGTTATTGCAACTTTTTCTTGTAATTGCAATTTTGTGCAAATTTCTTTTAACTGATCGAATTTACCTCACAGTGGCTACTTTTTTGTCATTGCGAATGTATGTTTCATAGCTGCAACTTTGTCTTTATTTTTTATCATTACATTTAGAGTTTATTTCTTGTACTTGCAAATTTCTTGTAATTGTGACTTTTTGTTGTTATTGCAACTTTTTGTCATAATTCCAAATTTATGTGCGAATTTATATCTTTCAGTGTGTCATTTCAGTATGACCTTTTTTCTTGTCATTGTAAATTTACATCTCACAGTTGCAACTTTTTGGTTATTGTTTATTTTTATATTTAGAGATTATTTCTTGTAATTGTGACTTTTTATTGTTAATGCAACTTTTTCTTGCAAATTTGTATGACATTGTATTTCACAATGTGACTTATTTTCTTGTCATTTCAACTTCATATCTCATTTGTTGCGATTACATTTTTAAGTTTTACTCTGAGGCGATAACGGGCTTCCATGCTTTCTCCTGAAAAAAGACAAAATTGTTTTTTTGTTTCCATTGGCAATTGGCAAAGTTGTGGCGTTTCCATCCTCTGACTACTTTGTTGTTATAATATGTTAATGGTGGAGTCTCAAGTTTTGTTTTGAAAAAATATTCCCTGGATAGCAATGGCAGAGATTAGCAGAGGAACGATAATCTGTCAGATCTGATTCAGTACACATGCAAATTCAGTCTCATTAATGCAAGGAGAGCAGAACGGAAACATTTGACCTTGCTGCATAAAAATAAAGCTCAGAATCCACTAGCATGACGCTAATTCAGACTGGGGTGTCCCGGTTTTTGTCCTGGTAATTAAGACAGTCACAAAGAGGCTAATTAGGGCAATCCACATTAATTAAAATCGCTCCCATGTGAAGCTGGTCTCAAATTGGACTTAAATCGAAGGACTGGTGCAAATGTGATTGATGTTTACATAGATAGAGCTCTGCTCTTTGATCATGAGCCTCTTAAATAGATGGTCTTGGATCATATATTGCACAGCACTTCAGGGACTAGCCCATAAGCTGTGGTTTGATTTCAAATCCTCCTTTATTCCTCATTTAATTAATTAGGGCTGAGCCTGATAACTTTGTAAACAGAGCAAATTACAAAGTATTTGTACATAAAAGGATGTAGTGATGAGATTAACACTTATTGAAAGTCAACATGATTACGTCAAAACCATTGTTCATCATAATGAGGGAGTCAGATGTGAAATTGGTCCAAGCTGTGATCTGACAGTTCAGTCCCGAATAAAAAGAGACACTCTGCTAAACAAGTGACAAGAACTAGTGACATTTCCTAATGAAATGCGATGGCGGAGATGGTGAAAGGGTGAGAGATTCTTGTACAGTAGATTTCACAGTAAAGTCCTCTGAGTAAACAGCATCAAACAGAAAAATGTTTTTGGTAAAGTGAATGAGATGTTGAGATCAGCAGGATTCCAGTTATTACGGCATTGACATCATTGCAGTCTTTCCCAGACTGAAAAATAGGACACTAGTAAGGCTGCATGATATATTTGTACCTATTATATCAGTTATTATCAGCCAATGTTTTTAATTTACTGCTTTCTGTTATGTTATCTTTCCTCTATTTATACATATAGATAGCCTTTTTCTGTCATTTAACATTCTTTAAAAATACTAATAAATTAATGACACCGAAATGTAAGCTTCAGCAAATCACAAAATCATTGAACGGTTTTATATTGTATGTTATAATCTTATTAGTACTCATATTCTGTGTTACGAGATACAAGCTCAGAACTGTGAGATGTAAAATCAGAATTATTTATGTCTAGCAATTATGACTTTTTTTCAGAATTGCGAGAAGGAAAGTAAGAATTTTTAGATTTAGATTTACTAAACAGGGCAAATAAGCGTTTCAGAGCGCAATTCAATAAAAGCGCCAATGGGAGGGGAAAATTCAGAGTGTGATATACTGACAATGAGCACATTAAAGAACACAGACGCAACGTCTCATTTCCATAATTACCAGCACAATCTACTAAGAGCACACACAAATTACCGAACGCTTTAAAACATGCTTTTTTGGGGCGCCGAATAACGGCACAAATATCAGTAATTTGACGAGCTCAAATGTTAGTAATTCGCATTGCATGATTCATTTTAATACTGTCATCCCATTAATTGTGTCTGAAAGTGAAACTCCTACAAATGCGTATTCAATAAGGTCAGGCACAAAAATAACTGTGTCCATGCCTTTTCAGCGCTAATTATTCACTGCGCCTCTGACAGCACTATTTTAATGCCAAAAGATGGTTTGCACTGGCGCAAGCTATTAGTAAATCTGTCCCAAAGTCTCAATTTTCTTTTGAATTTCTTTTTTTGATTCTGTGGCAGACACTTGCTTCCATAACCAACAGAAATGTAAGTCGATATTCACTAGTAATCTTCCCCTCCAATAAGCTGTTAATTGTAAGTCACTAAATCAGTGAGCTGGTTTTCTGAATTGGATCAACCAACTCATTAAAAAAAAAATTACTGAAAAGAATGATTTGTTCATGAATGGGACAACATGTTTCGAACAATGAGGATACAATATGTAAATCTCTTTAATTAATACCCATACAAGGTAACATTTTCAGGCTGTTTTCAGTTTTTAGCAGTTGCACTCTACAGTATAGACAAAGTGTGCATTACTTCCCATGCATAATAGATGTGCGTTGTTCCACTGACTGAACAGCTGAGAAGTGTGTGAAAAGAGATATACGCTCTGTTTTTGCCCAGCAAAGCTTCTAAGATCACTACTGAAACACATTCTGATATCCACACAAGATATTGAATATTGATCTGAACACATTGCTTTCAGAGAGAGGATGAGTCATGAGACCCATCACAAGAAGATTCCTATCTGAGCACATTAACCCACCTCAGTGAATTTCTCTAGAGGTACAGCATCAGCTGAGCGTCACAGTTTGGCTCCAGAGTCGTGGGAAGACATCAAGCCAATTACTCCACTACAGCATCACTTTAACAGGATTTACTGCCGTACACAAATGGACTAGTCTGGTGTACTGTAGGTGTCTGCTGCATAGCGAGCATTCTAATTTACATTTATGCATAATTTGTACTCAAATGAACCTACATGTTTTTCATAAGAAAATAGTCAAATGTAGTGCTTTTATGACATCTTGCCATCATCAACAGCAAGAGGGCAGCTCTGTGCATGTCACTTGTGCTCTGATAATCGTTTCAGTCTCTGTGGATTTGACAGTTGCTGGAAAGGAAAGATACTTTGATCAAGAGTTGAAAAGAGGAGGCTTTGAAGAACTCGAAATTACTAATTTGTTTGGTCGTGATTCAGTGCTTTCATAAGAGAAGATTACACGTTCTGAGTGCCATTGGATATTTCTGCCTTATGGATTATGGTTGTACATTTAATTAAATGGACAAATCTCTTATTGATGAGCGTCTTAAGTTATAAATAATGCTTAAGGATTCCTTTTAAAATAATTCACATTGCAAGGACATTTCAGAACTGAATTATGCTCATAAAATGATGCCTCTTGTTGAAAATTTTATTCCCAACCACTTAGACTTTCAGACTGATGGCAAGATGTAGTTCTTCTTCAGTGTGTTATTTAATGGGTTCAGATTTGGGATGTTAGGTCTTCCAGAGGATTATGAGATGGTGGTTCCTTCTGGGCTCAGGGTTCATCTAGAGTTGTGTTCTTATTTTTTTTCTTCTTCCTTGATTAGTTTCCTTCACGGTTTTTAGGATGTGTACACGATACATGACTGGTCCATTTTGACTGCTTCAAGCGACAGAAGTTTTTTTTTTTTTTTTGGAGGCACAGCCTTTGAAGTCAACCAAACATGAGTTTTACAATATCTTTTAAAAAGTTTCCGACTCAAAAATCCTTAAACTCACAATAAAATGCTTACCATAAAATGTTATAATGATGATCAATCATAAAACACAACCAATTATATAGATGGATCATACACACAAAGACAAAACTCCATCAGGGAAACACACGACACTAAAATAATGCAATTACTAATTTGACTAATTTTACTAATAACAAAAATCAAAAGAACTATTTAAAACTATTTAAATAATGATCATATATGATGTGTCATGCAGGGCTTCCAGAAATATCACTTTACTGTTTTTAACTGTAAATTGTACAATAATTCATGGTTTTTATTTGAAAAAAATCATAAATCTGACAGGATTTTACAGTAAAAACACATAACGTGATGTTACATCATTTAAAATTTTTCACCATAAAAGGTAACTTACTGTAAAAAATAGACATATTTTTACCATGTAACTGTGCAGAATTACTTAGTTACAATTAAATATTAATATTAAAAGAACATTATTTTATTTTATTTATTTTCTTATTATGTATTAGCATTCTATTATTGCCAATTAGCAGCGTTTTCCCTGTTGTCAGAGAAAAAGACCTGCAATCCTTTGTTGGTCATGACCCAAATTAGAGAGCCACTGACTCAATCAGATATGATCATGAATTTACTAATCTGAATGTTTTTTTTTTGTGTTCTGCTGTTTTAATCACAAAAACAGGCCTATATGCTCCAGTAAACCTGATTAATTTCCTCTCATTTTCTGTGACTGCTAAGTGAATTCTCGTGGGTGTGTGTATGTGACTTTTGTTGATTAGAGGTTTGTACTGATTGGTGTCTTTGTGTGAATGAACAGGGGAAACAAACTGCCATGTCAAAACTGTATTCATTAGCATCAATAGTCATTGTCACAAGTGGCCATTTTTCGCTCCTGTGATAAACACTAAACCCATTTGGGTGAAACTGCCACTGTATGCCTGAATGATAATAGGTGAGGAATACAGTTTATGAGGAGCATTCTGGGTCTGTGCAAAAGACTCAAGAGAGCAGCAAGAGAGTAAATCAGAGGAAACAGCTTAGACACCATGGTTCATCTTAATCAACCTTCATAAATGTCTCTGTCTTAGCAGTAGCAAGTTTTGTATTTAATCACCAACTGCTACTTACTTGCCTCAACACTTTTCACAGTTCTTATATCAACACTTTCATCCATCTACTCTGTATAAATAATTCAGCATCTTATGGGTTATATAAACCAGCGATATGCTTTGCAAAACTGATGGGTCATTTTAAGGATAGTGCATATTGATTGCAACTTGAGAAAGGCAACCCAAGCAAATGAATTGATATTCGGTGCTTGTGTGGGTTATTGTATATCCTTGAGAACCAGGAATAATTCAAGCACAACTTTTAGAGGAAACTTTGCAGCAAAAATTGCAAAATTAATTTTTTATGCAAATAATCTCGGTAAAAGCACTCTGAGTGCATTTGCATGTACAATTTTACATTGTTTGCTATGCTTAATAACCCAACAATGTGTGAGGGTGAGAAAACACCATAAACTATGTTATTTTCACCAGGTAATTGACATTTGTAATCTATAATAAGATAATTACCATGATTTAACTCACCATGTAAACATATTTACCTTTGCATTCTGGCAGGTTATTCAATGTGTGCATCCCTTTTTATGCTTTAAACCAAAACCAGAAAAAAATATTGTCCAATTTTTTTGTGTCTGTGAGCTGATTTTGCATGTAAATGCCCTGGCCTTGTCAAAAAGAAGCCCTACAGTATGTAGCTTAATAAGTAGGTAACAGTATATGTTACACCGATAACAAGCTTTGCATGACACTTCTAAGCCTCCATACAGACGAGCATAGAATTCAGACTCTGTTCCTATTCAGATCTCATCAATATTGCAGCAACACTCTCCTGCTGCTGGTGGGCTCCACCATCATTATTAATTTAGCTTTGTTTTCTTTTTTTTCATTTTTCGGTCTCTTGCTGCTCAGCTGCTGTTATACAAGACTTTAGGCTGACTCCGGGGCTGCATTGCAGATGCTCAGCGTTTCTTGGCTTCACATAGTGGAATATATATCGTGACAGAGGTTTTTCCCACAACATTACATCAACATTTGTCCTTTAAGGCAATCTGCTGCTAATAGCAGTAGTGACATTGACAAACACTTTAATAATTCACACAGTCTGACCGCAAGTGCTCTTACCACTTACCTTTAAATTCATTCTCACATACAGCTGAATGTAATTGATAAGGTTTGGCTGCTTTTGTTTATAGGCTAGTGCTAAACGGCCAGAATGGTGCCACCTTGATATTGACATTGCAATAGAAATTGACCATCGTTTTTCTCCGGCGTCACTGATGTACCATTAATATGCACCAGTGTCATCTCCTCATCTGTGCACTGAGGGAAGAGAATCGTCAGATACTCGATATCGATCCTGATGTCAAGCATGCAGATTGTCCTTGTTTCGCAACACGTGTTAAATTGTAAACCTGCCATATTTAAAATTCTCAGACTGAGAAAAATTGACTCTGATGTAGCTTTCAACATATTATGACTGAAGTACATTTGTTAGACATCTCATATTTCTTTGTAATGAATGTTTTGTTGCACCAAATTGCAGATAATACATTATTCATTACTCATTATGTTAATTCATTACTCTTTATCATGATTCATTATGATAATTCTTTGCCCATTATCAAACTCTTTTTATTCTCTCTGTTGATTCTTCATTTAATTTATAGTAAATGTTGTAAGATGCTTTAATGAGTGCATCAAACAACAAAAAACTAACAAAATATTTAATTATTTTTATGCTACTGAAATGCTACTGACAAAACCCATAATGTTACTTAAATTATCAAGTAAAATCAAAATTCTAAGTGTGTGCTTGATTTGTTGCACAGAAATGATTGGGGTCATTCCTTCAGAAATCAGCCTGAACATACTCTGCATGTTTTAACTCCCTAAAAAGAATCAGCTCCTAAATGTTCTTTGGAAAATCTGACTATACTTGTACAGTTATGCTTATGACTAAGTCAAAAAGAACCAATTCATAAGAGTCTTTAATTTTGTAATCAGTCTACACCAGTGGTTCTCAACCTTCTGGCTCCAGGTGACCATATGTCCTCTTTCTTCAAAATTTCTGAATTGCCTAAAATGTCCAGGATTTGGCTTTGTTTATCTATTGAAGTGCTCATTGCAGTCATCATATATTATATGTATGTGTATTTGCATTGCTTTGACCATATAGATGCCACCTTCTTGGAAACAATGATTGGTAAATTATGTACAATTCCTGCACGCTATTGGTCAAACTTCCTAGTCATTACCGTCAGCAAGTATGAAAAGAATGAAAACAAAGTCAAAACCTGCACATTTTAGGCAATTTAGAAATCCTAGCCAGGACATGTACAGGATTAAGAAGATGTATGATCAAGAGGATATGCCAAGTTCTGTTAAGAAACTTCAGATGGCACAGGCTGATGGGTCGATAACGCAAACTGATGATATTCACAGTGTAAAACTACTCGGCACAAACTGATTGGTTCATGTTGCATACGCAGCCAATGAGTTTGCTGCTTTACATTTCAATGGCTGGTTAGCATCCACTAGAATATTTCACAGCTCAGAGATCCTCTGAAACCCTCCACCTCCCCAGATCCACCTGTATAGGTCTGCTACGGGTTACTATATATGCTATTTGTGCAGCAGCAGTATGTCTTAAATACTCACAGCAGTGTATTGCCATATGTATTGGTAGTAGCATGTTCCAGCAGCAGCAATAATCTACAACAAAAGCAATAACCAACAGCAGCAGCAATTCATCAGCAACAGCATAGCAGATCTATTCCGCCAAGACCAAACACATTAACACTGTCATATCCATTACCATGCTAAAATCTTCTGAGAGTTGTCTTGATAGAAATATGATATCCAAGGCCCAATGACTTTTCAAATTGTTTGTATGTTTTTTGTTCCCAATTTCTTCCTCTACCTCACAATTTTACTCACAATTGTTTAGAGCCTATACATAGGAGACATAACTAGAAAAATGTATATTCATAAAATGTAAAAAAAAACAAAAGAAAAATCCAACATGTATAAAAATGCTCATTTTATGAATTTACATGACTTTTCCAGGTCTATAAATCACACTTTTAAAATTAGCCTTCATATATTTTCCAGTATAGTAGGAACCCTACACTCTTAAAAATAAAGGTGCTTCAAAAGGTTCTTCAAGCGATGCCATAGAAGAACCATTTTTGGTTCCACAAAGAACCATTCAGTCAAAGGTTCTTGAAAGAACCATCTCTTCCTTACCTTTTTATAATCTGAAGAACCTTTTTTCACCACAAAGAACCTTTTGTGAAACAGAAAGGTTCTTCAGATGTTAAAGGTTCTTTATGGAACCATTTAGACACAAAGGTTCTTCTATGGCATCGTGAAGCACCTTTATTTTTAAGAGTGTAGTTCTTCAAAAAAAAAAGTTATTAAAAGTTATTGAAGGGGTGAAACAAATTTTTTTATATATCTATCTATATCTATCTATCTATCTATCTATCTATCTATATATATATATATATATATATATATATATGCTTATTTTAAGTCTTTAAGTCTATGAGTTATTTTAATGCTTGTTTTGTCTTATTTTAAATAATTTTATATTGAGGCCCCCTTTAAAGTTTAGACCACTGGTCACTGTTTGGCCTGTATATTTTGTGCTGTAGATTCAGTAGAAGTAAAGTATAGTGCAGGAAACTGTGTATTTTAGTAGTGTTCCATTCACATCTCAGGATAAGATTGCATGTGCAAGAACCTTTACCTGCTTTTCTGAATAAGCCCTGTTTCTCAATTCCCAACCCTTCTTTTATTAATTTGAGAGAAAGGGTGTGAGGTCCAAATCACAGTTTATTAATCTGCTTTTGTGAGCACTCTCACTAATGTGCCTTCATGCACTGAGGTTCATCCTCTGCCCTGCCCTACTGAAAGAGATGTTCTCCTCTGGACATTACCCAGCCCTGCCAATATTGTAATTACAGTAATATCCTATATGGAGGGAGGCTGCAGAGTCTAAATGACTTCCACATCATGGACAACACATGGCAAAGGCACTTTCTTCCACTCTGGCCAGCATTTGTTTTGGTTAGACCACGTGGGCCACAGGTGCCTATGACAGAAGACATGCCTTAATGAAACTAAGAAGCTTCTGCTAAGGTCAGTGATTGTGAATCACAAAGAACACAAAAAATCTCTATGCAGATCAGTATCTTATTTGACCTTTTGTGTCCCTTTAAGACTGTCTAGAGAATATCTAAGTTTAATATTTATCATAATGCACTGGGAATAAGCCAAATGCATGAGTACAGTGAGAGCTTTGAGAAGCTCTTCTCATTCATCCATTAGTTTCATTCAGCTGTTCGTGCATTCATTCATAATCCTTTGTGCTCTTTGGTTTATACAAGAACATCCGCTCTATTGAAGTTCAGAGGTGATTATTGAAAGGTGTTCTAGCACCTATAAGTATTACGGCTGTGAAAAGCACATTAAATCAATCATCATCTTGTGCTCTGAGAGGCAGTGAGTTAAGACCTGTGTGCTTGTCTTCAGTGACCACTGTGTTGGGGTTGGTCAAGCTTCGACTAAGATTATGGAGCAGCTCGTCCTGTTTCACCAGAAATAGCTCAACCCAATAATCCCCTAACTGAGCAGAGGTGACATGAACATCGTAAGGATTAGCCGTCGCTGAATGAGACAGTGGCCAGGTGAAAGTGCCGCCTGCTTCACAGGTCTCTGAGTCAGGCAGAAATGTAACACCAGTAACCCTGCGCGCAGTTTCCTTTGGTCTTGTGTTTTACCCTGCAGAACTGCTATCAGAGAGGGAATTATACTGTGAAAAAGAGGGCTTGCTCACTGCCTGCGTGCTAATTTAATGTTGAGGATTCATGGTGGGAACTAATTCTTGTTTTCTTAGTGATAATTGATTCTGTGATTACAGAATTTAGCACTGTTTGTGTTCATTTATTTTATATTTTGGCTAATTTTATTATGCTTTCAGCTATTCAAAGTGTAGAGCTCACAATTTTGCACATTTATATTGATGGGCTGGATATTGACACAGATTCCCTGATTCATTTCAGTTTCACTTTGATTCTATTTGATTCTGATTCATTTGTGTGTTTTCAGTTTTTATATACAATTTGATTACATATGAAAGACTTTCTCTCTTGTGGTACAGGGTAATTTTCAGACTGATTACACTGATTCTTAAGAATGGATATTAATAAAGATTTATTGATTTAATTCAGATTCACAATGTTTCTATTTGATTCTAATTTTGATTTGATTCAGTTATAATGTCCATTTTCCTTACATATGAAAGAAATCCTCTCTCTACTGAAGCTGTACAGGACAGTGTTTCAGACTGATTCAAATCTGTAACTTATAAGATCTGAATCGTAAGAGTCATTTGTTTCATGAACCAGGCTACACTATTTGCACTGCATGTTTTTGATTCACTAACGAGAGCTGGCTCATAAGAGGAATTTCTTTTGAATCAGACTAAACTGGTTGTATGATTTTTGTCATAGTAATATCTCATACTATTTTAGATTAATATCAGGATTTAAATAAATAACCAGAAAATCTATATTTTTATCTAGTGCTATTTAAACATTTGGTAGATTTTTTTTTAAAGGGACTGAAGATTTTAATTGATTTATACAATCCCTGGGAATCAAACCTATTTGACCTTGGTATTGCTGTGTCATGCTTTACTGTTTGAGATGTACAGATTTTCCCCTTAAAATCAGGACAGAATGTGTCAAAATGTCTAGGTTCTGTCTAGGCCTTGAGACTCCTGTGAAGGTGCTTTGTTCTTTGTGGAAAGACTGTTGTGATATGCCCTAGGCTTTTGAGTCCAGAGTATTTCAAAGCCAAAAATGCCCTGGAAGAAAAAAAGAGGCAATGCATGTGACATTAGGATTGAGAAAAAGCAAGTTTGTCTCTGGAGCTTAGCTAAGAAACAGAATAATGCTTGACACAGCTAACAAACCAAAAGGTGCAATCGGATGAGGAGCAGTGGGGAAATTCAGTCACACAGTTTCTTATTCACGTAGAGAGAGCTAGAGAGGAGAGAGGAGGGAGCTGAAGATATAGCAACACTAATGCAATCAACGTCAGCTGAGTCAGAGCTTTGGCCTGGGATAAGACTCCGCACCAGCCGTCTCCATCTACCAGTAAAACGGCCACTCAAAACACACACACACACACACACACACACACACACACACACACACACACACACACACACACCTGCTCTCATAGATCATAACCTGATCATCCTCAAGATCTATTCCCCCGGGATTTGATTAATGTTATTTCAAGCTCTTTGCCCAGTCTTCCATGAGACACTTCAGTCATGCTTCTTGAGACTAAACTTAATAATGACCAGCAGCATGATATTTAAAGCAGACCATTCAACTTCCTATTCATTTCAGTGAACAGTGATATTTTAATTTGTTAGAACTGGATATTCATATTCATACCTTAAAGGTACATATTAGTTTATATATTAGTTCTTTATAATTACATATTTGTACCTAAAGTGTATTAGCCCCAGTGACAGTTTTGCACCTTTTCTCTGAGAGTGTATACATTTATGGGTCATTTTGGAATGAAATACAAAATGCATTAAAAACAGCAGTTATATAAATTTCTTTACATTTTACTCTATTTTAATTCTTGGCCACCTCAATTTAAATTCAGAACCTGAATCTGCATTTTCAGTTTTTGTCTAATAATGAGAGGTTTTGTATAATATATATTGACATTCTAAAACTATTCTTTTTTCTTTTTTTTGCAAAATTCTGCAAGTAGCTTCAAGTCATTTTGTCAGGAAAAAATACATGATTTTTGTCTCGATGTTTGCCTTCCTGGTGGGTCATCATGCATCTTGGGCAGATCCTGCTGGGAAGCTGTTAATTAGCTGGATCTCTGTCAAAGCTCTGCCCGCCTGGTAGCCTTTAAGATCCTGCATTAAGAGGTTTTAAAGCTACTTAGTCTCACACCAGAGAGATCTCATTGTTTGGATCCACCTCGCTTTATTGTATTTTGTACTCATTTGTTTAGTAAAAGGAAAATGTGTTTTCTACATACTGTAGTGTATAAAGAGACTATTAGAGCCACAGATTCATATTATCTTGTCCATATGTTATTCTTCTCTCAGTAGTGATACCTCCTCATAGCCAGGGCAGGATTACAGATTGGGCATGTGAGGCACACCCCCCAGGGCCCCGGGCTCTCAGGGGCCACATGCAGTGAGATCACAAATAAATCAAACAGAGGCGTCCCTCTTAAAAGTAAAACAGGACATTCCTTCTGGAATGACACAGTTCTCCCTGTTTGTTTCATGTATTTGTAAGGGCCTCATAGACATTTTTGTAGGTAAAATGTTAGTATGTATACTTGGAATTTAGCATCTATCTATCTATCTGTCTATCTATTGTAGATTATAGGTCTAATTTGTATCTGTAATCTGTCTGTCTGTCTGTATATCTCTCACATAATGTAGGCTACTATATACTCCTGGCTGGACCCCAACATCAATACAGTTAAACCAAGGTTTAACTGCAGCCACTCCAATGCTTCCAGTCGGCTTTCATTCGTGACTCCTAGCCTACATGAGCTTCTTTTTTTTTAGGTGTTGCTGTACCTCTAAAAGAAGCGTTATGGACCTTGACACAGTAGCAGCGGTCCCATTCGGCGTAGTGACATCTTATTAAAGCGGCACCACGTAATCCTACCAACACCCTCCCCTGCTTTAAATCCGCTGGTCCGGTGCAGTTCCGTAGACGCACAGCCTCCTCCTCCAGCAGAGCAGCGCCGCGGCTCGTGTTCCTCCGGTAACATGGTGTGCAGCGCGCGGCAGCAGTAGACAGTATCACTGGACCGTAAGAGTCTGCTCTCCTTCCACAACATATCAACACATCGAGGGAAACTTCGCCTTTCTTGGATACGGTAAGCCCGATATGATGGCCAATCAACGCGCCTTGCTTACTTACTGTAAAATATTCATATTTTTTAATTCTTAATGACGGAACGTTGGCTCTCCTCTTGCAGTGAGTCTGTATTGTCAAACAGCATCCCATCATAAGCACGCGGAAAATAACGAGCTCTTTGGGATATGGAGAACGACTGAAAGTAAAGACTGCAGTTGCAAAAGAGCGACAAAACGAATATAATTAAAAAGAAAGACACAAATAACGCAAATGTAAAATAACGTAGCCTATTATTTCTGCTCCATTGATGGATAGTTCACAACACGGGATTGGGGTCATTGTGCAGCCTCCATGTCGTGTGAACAGCACTTTCTGAATGAATTGATAGTTTTGTGATTATGACGGATGTAAGGAATGTTTAGATGGGTCAGGGGTCGCGCTCGACGGATGTGCGCGCTTCCAGTTATACTATTTGGACAGTCAGGCGATGCTATTGTTCAAACTGCGCTTCTGAAGAGCTCGAGGAAGGGGGACATGGATCCTGCGCAGGCAACCCTCGGCTGCTGGGATCAGTCAATAGCTCGAAAAGTGGTCAAAGCAAAAATATTCTGAACCTGAAGCAATTATCTACTATGTAAATAGAATTATTATGAAGAGTGGCATACTGTTCGGCAACGTGCATTACGCTGCAGTAGACTCCAAAAGCAGTATGTTAATCAACAATAATCTCGAAAAAAGTGACACATGATATTTACTCTTGTGCTGTAGCACAAGAGAGTCAGTGTACTGTATAGCTTATTTTATGACGCAATTTTACGATGCTTTTAAAATAACCAGCTAATTATTTAATCGATTAAAGATAGGCCTATATAAAGAACCATACAGTAGGCTATATATTATAGGCTACTGTAATAGCTTGTGTACCATTGGCTACTGTACGATATTTATGAAACACCTTACTACCAACAGACAGCAAATTTATTATTGCTTCAGAGTTAAAAAATAAACATTTTAATATATACATACAAATAAATTAAATGTCATTGGATAGTTCTGGCCCAATTTATGTGTGTGTGTGTGTGTGTATATATATATATGTATGTAAATCAGACATTTTATTGACTTTTGTATGTGCATATTTTTTGTATGGTTCTAGGGGCCCACAGGTCCTAGGGGTCCCAAATTTTCCTTTCAAACAACAACAACAACAACAAAAACAATCCTTTTATAAATTTGAGTGACACACACACTTGCATATGAATGGGTATTCTCCATGCCATTGATATTTGTGAAGGCTACGGTTATGTAAGAAGATAAAAGTGGGAAAGGCGGGCTCACAGTCTGTTTGTAATCAGGCTGCTGGTCCCACTGAATCCCTTCAGGACATACTTTATTCAAAGTCGCACATTGATCAATGGAAGGGTTATGACATTAGGTCAGGGTGGGGTCAGGGATTTCTTTTTGCGTAGGATGTGCTGAGAAGTGTGTAAGATTAATGTGTGTATGGGCTCATATGATAGATTTGGTTGGGGGTTGAGCTGTCAGAATTCATTTAAAACGACACTGAACACAATCTTAGATTTTGTGTGCATTGTGCTGTCATGTATTTTATAAGTAACCAAAATAGAATTGTTACACAGCTTTTTTTTCCAATAAAATGAATGTTTATGTTGATTAAACAGTACTGTGAAGACAAAAAGATAAAGAACAACATAAATGTATTATAAAATTAGCCCATATAACTCTTGCACTATATTCCAAGTCAAAGCTTTGAATGATGAACAGATTCAATTTTACTACCGTTGTGGGAAGAGCAGCATAATCATTTTTCAAAAAATCTCTATTTTTATGTTCAGTGAAAAAGTAAAATCATATGGGTTTGGAACAGTGAGTGAATGATGACATAATTTGATCAGTGCTTGAGACACATGAAGCATTGCCTCTCTGAGGCTAGAATCTCCCATCGGGGCATTTCTTTGGATTTCTCTTAGAAATCTCGTGGTCTCATTAGCTGTCTCATTAGTTCTCACTCTGCTGTTTTCTTTAGTGGCTCGAAGCACATGATCCTCTTTGGCTTTGGTGAAAGGCAGAATGAAAGGTGGATCTCATCCACTTTGTTTGTTTTCAACAATAAGTGACGGCATATGCACTCACTGCAAAAAAGCTGTGGTTTGCTGCACATAAAATTGAACTTTATGACATACGTTAGCGGAAACACAGGTCCATAAAACACCACATTACTGGCTTGTGACTTAATGGACATTAGTGATAATATTAGTCATGGCACTTAATCTGAGATAAAGATGACGTTCGTGCTAGTTGTTAGAATAAATTACAGTGCCCTTTGTAATTAAGATATGGAAATCAGATCGGAGGTGCCATTACTTTCAATGCAGCAGGGAGACTGCAATCAGAAAGGCCTACAGAAATTTTTAGAGGCATTTAAAATTTCGAGAATTTCAGATTTCACTTTTTTGCTTTAGTGTGACTCAGCGTTATACTGCTCATTTGAGCACTGTGAGTAACCAAGCCCTGCGTGCTCCTTTCACCTGACCGCTGCGTTCCACTCAGCCCGATTGTGGCTTCGCTGTGGGATGTGATTGTGAGTTTGAGAACCTTTTCAAAGGATGTGGCTTTTGCCCCCCACTGAGAACTTCTTGCTTCCTTTTTCCATAGTATACCCAAATCTAGCCTTGCCCCGCGCCTTCCATTAGGCTGCTGAAAGGAAGGCCAATTACTCCCAGCAGCCGTGCTGTGGTTGATTCTAAGGAGCTCTCTCAGAAATGCTATGTTGTTCTACAGGGAGAGTGTGTGTGTGGTAGGATGTGTGTTTTTGTGTGCTCAAGTGTTTCTTGTTGAGCCTCTGTCTGTGAGTAAATGCAATCAATGTCATGCTGTTTTTTAAGCTCACTGGCTGCATAGAAACTTAAGAACACATTAAGTCTGTGGCTAGTGCTAAAAAAGCACGAGTGCCCTGCTTAAGTATGGTAACCTTCAGAACTCTGATATTAAAGGGACCGAAATGTGAAGTTGTCTCAAGTACTTCTGTCTCCTTTTCTGTGAGGTCGTGCTGACCGGCAGTGCTTCTGTACGTCCAGTCTGACGTAGTTTTGGCTCTTTCAGTGGATCTTCCCACTGTTCAGATGGACTGGCTTGTTTTCAGCATGAACTGGGCCTTGGTGAGTCATTTCCTTTTGCTGTCATGTCTTGGACGACCTTTCATTGACACTGGGGAGTTAGGAGGAACTCTTGAACTTGATGAGAGTCATACTTGGTGTTTTGGGATGACTTGGCTGTAGACAGAGATAAGAAGAGGAAAAGCAAATATAAAGTCACTAGCGTAGGGGTTTCCTCATTTGAGAAATTTAGAGACCAACACAGAAGTTCACAGAAGAAAATGAGAAAAAGAAAGCAGTGTAGTGGATTCAAGTTGCAATATTGATCATTTGACTTGAGAAAAACTGTCGCTAAAAGAGTTCTGAGATTATTTACCCTTTAAAATTTTTACATACAGACATTATATTTTTATTTCTTTTAATTTTTAATTTAATTTAATTTTATTTTCAGCAATTTTAAAAAATATGCATATTTATTCTACATAGGGATGGTGTCTCCTCATGTACGCCGCCATGTTGAGATCACATGACCGACTAAATACTACTCACTCTTGACAACCTCCCCATTACTGAACACTTTCACTTGCTGAATGAATTTTAATACCCTGGTAAAATGGTAATTTCTACAATGCCATACATAACGCAAAACCTTTTATTGTTGTGTGGTTTGTCATCCATGCCACTAGGTGTCAGTATAAAGTTCAAGACCACTGTTGTATTAGTTGTTTAGGAAGATGAATGAAAGCCAGTGAAGCTAAAAAAAATGAGAACTGAAATGCTGATAAAAAATGACTCTTTGAACATTACTTGAAAATTTTCTCCAACGCAGCATGAAGTTTCTACTTCTGAAAAGCTTGAGTATCTGGCAGAGGTGTATTTAATTAAAGTTGGAGCTAAACTCTGCAGGACTTTGGCCCTCCAGGAGCAGCATTGAGCACCACTGCTATAAAATAAATCACAAGGACTCTTATAACTTTGAAATCTTTTCACCCCCCACTCTCATTATATAATGAACACATATTGTCAGTATTCCCAAAGGATCTATGGATACTAATATACAAAATGAGAGCAACCGTTGAAGGTCAATGCACGCAATTAGTTTTCACACACCCTTGATCTGATACGCTGCTGTTGAGTCATGCCAAGATAGTGTTCTTGTAGACTAGTGAGGTCAACACAGTTTACACAGACACAACCCATTACAGGATCAAAGTAAGCCAACCGTGTGGCACATTTGATCCCAGGCATGGGGATCGTGGGGGTTCGCTTCCTGCTCTGAGACTGTGTGCTGTGCTACATGATAGTGGTTGAAGGAGAAATTCATGCTGAGGGGGCAATTTGCGTTCTGACGAAAGAGAATGTGTATTTTTAGTCTTGGCCTCATCACGACAGGAAATGGGATAGTGGGCTCCATAATGTCTCAAATAACATACTTTTTGAGACTTTTCTGTTTCCCTGTCTCCCAACCCTTAACACAGTTTCCCAAGTCCTCCCACTAAACAATAGGTGGAACAGTTTGACCTTATTTGGGAATATCACTGCAGTGGTTTGAAGCATATAGATTTGTTTTTACCAATTTGACCGTATAGCCTTATTGTGAACAACTCTGTATAATTGTTATTGAAAATGAATTTATTGCTGTCACACTTATCAAAATGAATCCTTAGTATATCGTCTCTTAACCATGAGTTTGAATCCAAATCTCAGGTGTGACAGGAAAGAGTTACTTGTCTTGCTGTCCTGTCATGGGATGTGCTGAGGTTGGCATGTCAGGCTGATGTCTGGACATCCATAAGGGTCAGCATTTTGAAGATCTGGCCGTGACTGGCCACTTTGAAGCCTGTTTTGTTCCTCATCGGAGACCTGCGAAGTGAGAGATCAGTTCTCCTTGACCTGAATACTATGATGCCCTGGGCAATTAAGGTGTGGTGAGAATAATTACGATGTGGGATGGAGGATGTCCTCTGAGTCTGGCACATTTCAGTGTGTAGTGTTAAAAATGGGAATGTGCTGCGCTACATTCTGCTTCCATTAATGGAAACTTCCACAAAATCCGTTGTACATTCTGGTGTGACAAAAAAAAAAAAATCACAGAATAAATTGGGACCAGATATCTCCTGAAGAGGCTGAAGAGGCTTTACGTTTTTTGCTTGTAATCTACTAATATAGGTTATTTAATGTTTGATTGTTGGATATTAGTGGTTGCCTGCGTTTCTGGCCAACACCAGTATGTCTCATGTATGTAAGTAATGTGGTTAAATGATATCATTTAAATGTAATATTACACATTTTGGTAACACTTTAGTACAGGGACCAATTCTCACTATTAACTGTAAAATACATATTCTGTATGACCATAATCTACATCCCTAATGCTATCCAATACCTAAACTTAACAACTACCTTACTAACTATTAATAAACAGAAAATTAGTAGTCTATTGAGGCAAAAGTCATAGTTAATGGTTTGTTAATAGCAAGAATTACACCTTAAAATAAAGTGTGACCCACATTTCTAGTTATAAATCACTATAAATATTTGAAAATGCCAATACACTATAAAAGCTGTCAACTGATGATTCTTGGGCCAATAATCTCAAATCAGCCTGGCCCTTATATAATATAAATAATAAATAAAACAGTGATAGCAAATGATGAAACAAGAGAAATTTCACACAATAATTTACCCCTAAAAATGTATTTGTTTATGTTTATGTTTATTATCTGTTGGCAAGGCTGTTTGTAGATTTGTATGAAGGCCCTAAAAGGAAATAGTGATGTTAAAAAATGAGATCGGTGGAAAAAAATATATATTTCATTGCTTTCTCCTGAGAAACTTTGTGTTTGATCACAAAACCTTTGGAAATAATATGAGAAGGAAAACTATATTTCAGTGCTTTTTGCAAGCAAATACAAATTTCTCAGGGGAATGCTGTAGTTTTGCGAGAGAACGTAAAGTTTCCTGGGTGAATGCAATATTTTTGGATTTAACATAAGTGGATATTAAAAAAATCTGTTAAAATGTACAAATATTGTCCGATCAATTGGTCTGAATGATGAATTGGTATATCACTAATTTCTACAAACATATTCTTCACATTATATTCTTACTCAACATGACCACAGCTTTTTCTTTTGTGTATTAAGTAATGAAAGCAAGACACAGGCAAGAAAAAAAAAAAACTTACAAGCTAGCATTGTTTACACTCTTTCATCATCTCGAGTTGAAGTTAATGCAGTATGACACTGGACTAAGGGCCTTTATGAATTCTATCCAAAAGGAACATCCTCAAAACAAAGCTAAATAAAGCTCTATAAAGATCACCCACAAGCTTGTTTAGGTTGTTTGTGTACATTTAAACGTGCCAGCCTGAGGATGTGGATTCCTCAGCTGAGTCTTGGTTCCTCCCAAGGTTTCTTAGGCTTTTAGTCTTACTAAACATCTTAGAGAGTTTTTCCTTGCTACTGTCGATGCTGTGGCTTTTCTGCTGGGGTATTCTAAGCACTATTCTATGTGCATATGCTTTGGAATGATTTGTATTGTCAGATTGGTTAAATATAGTTTAAATAAATTTGAACTGAAAATATGGCATAAAATCCCTGATGTGATTTAGGTGTAGCCACAGAGACTACAGCTGGTGCTCTTCTGCTAATGCTCTCTCCACTCTCTGCTTTCTCATTCCTCATTAGTGGATTCTGAAATGTTGGTAATGGAGGCTTAGGGAACATGTCCGTAGTCTGGCTCAATGTGGCAATTGGAACAAGCGTCTGTCGGAAGAACAGATGTGATTTGTATGTCTAGCAGTTGTTAAGTGCCTGAAGACCACCAGAAACCAGGTTAGCAGAATTCACAAGCTCAGACAAGTGACTGCAGGCTTAGCTTTAGAGTGCAGAGATGTTCCAATCAGTCATGGTGTTTTTATACCATTGTCAGCAGGATAACCTGTTCTTCTTGCCTTAAGGAAACCTCACCAACTTCTAGCCTTATTAAAGCAGTGCAAGAATGAGATCAAAACTAATTCTTTGAAACTGTAATAATAACTCGAATAAATCCTGACTCTAATAAACTGTATTTTTGATCAAATAATTGCAGCCTTGGTGACCATAAGAGACTCTTCATATCATTCAAATTGTAATTATTCCAAACTTATGAGTGGTAGTGTATGTGGCTTTTTGAATTATATTTTGAGACAAACTTATTAGTTATTCCTTTGTTAAAAGGATAGTTCAAATGAAGATCCTGTGAAAATTAAAATTAATTTTGAAAATTAATTACTTACACTCATATTGTTTCAAACCTGTAAGACCTTCGTTCATCTTCACAACACAAATTAAGATATTTTTGATGAAATCTGAGAGCTTTCTGGCCCTGCATAGACAGCAATGGAACTAAAAGGTAGTAAGGACATTGTTAAAATAGTCCATGTGACACCAGTGATTTAATCATAATTTTATGAAGCGATGCGCGTTTTTGAATTTCATCCAAAATATCTTAATTTGTATTCTGAAGATGAACGAAGGTCTTACGGGTTTGGAACGACATGAGGGTGAGCAATTAACGACAGAATTTTCATTCTTGGGTGAACTATCCCTTAAAGGTGGTCAGCACTACAGCAGTGGATTTTTTTTTTTTGACAGCGCTCTCAAGTACTTAATGATGATTGCTCAATATATTTATAAATATTTTTGTGTAATGGCTGCTAAACTACATAACTGTTGCCCCAGGGATCCAATTTCCTCTCTAAAACTCTAAAACATATAAAGAAATTGATTATAATTTTATCTTCAGTGTGTCATTCGATATTACATTTAAAGTTAATATATTCTATATGTACTAAATTGCAATTTTGTCATTGCAAAAGTCAGTACATTTGGCTGCACACTTTAATCATGTTTCAAAGACAACAGAAGTATTTATAAAATTACATTAAAATATGTACTTATTACTTAAGTACTACTAAAGTGTACTACTAAAGCACTCTAAAGTTCATCTAATTGCATATATATTTAAACTTTAATACGTAATTAACATGAAATTAAGTGTCCGAAAACATTACATTCAGTTCACACTTCTTTTGTGTGTTTATATCATTCTTAACATCGTTTGTAGGAGATTTGGCTTGTCTTCCAATATTGACAGGATGATGTCTTTGAAAACTGAATTGCTCACAACCTTGATCACCTCCTTCACTAATAAGATCAGACTCTCTGCGAAAAGCTGTTTGTGTTCCTCGAGATAGTACACTGAGAGCTGACTCCCAAATCCCAGTCAGTGGGATTTACAACTGCAGAAGGACTCACGCAACAGGTAACTCCAGAGGGATGAATGATACGCTGCCTTCGCTTCACTCCACTGCATTGCATGTCCCAGAGGAAAAATGGGAAATCCAAAGCAGAAGTTACATTCTAATTACGTCGCCTCCATAATTCAGGTTCTCCAGATCTAATATGCAGACCGCAGTGCAGGGAATTGCCATAACCCAAACCCTCAAAAATGGGTTTGGGTTCTGTTTCTCTACCCTGATCGTGACTAATGACCTTCAGGCCCAGTTTGAGGAGATACTGTAGATCTCAGGAAGGGGCAGCAGCAGGCGGCTCCACAGCCCTGCGAGGTGATTTACGTGTTTGTGTCTTCTCGCGACTGAACAGTCAGCCAGTGCTAGACTGGTTGGCAGGAGACCGCCACCAAATCTGGCAGCAGGAACTCACAAACCGATCCCTCAGCAACTTCAAGCAGGTGGACGTTTGAGGAAGAAATTAATTGATTTGTTAAACATCAGTAGTTTTTCAGAGGTTTTGAAGCAACACTCTGGGGTGAATCCAAATGGTGCTAATTGCAATATTTTGATAAGCACTGCCATATATTTTTAATCCATCTACAATAACAGAATAGCAGACCTTCTGTGTGCATTTGTGTCAGCAGGCTGAGCAGAGTAAGGTGTTATCTGAATTATTATCCAGCTGACATATCTCTATGTTGATGTTATGTTCGTATAAAAGGCACATGGAGGCTAAACTAGGATACATTTTCTCCTCAACTCTGTCTCTGTAATCTTGTCCAAATTCCCTGGAGTTTCATATTAATAAGAGGTGATAAAAGTAAAGTGACATTTCAAATGGCTAAAAGTTATTAAACTGCACAGTGCAGCTGGTTGCACTGAGGTATTTCTTTTTAAAGTCAACATGAAAGGACCTTCACAAACCATTTTGCTTATGTAATCTGATCTTTCTGAGTCAAATGGGATATAATAAAAAAAAATGTAGAGTGAGAGTTGATTTAATGCATCAGGAATTGATTGGATCATGCAAAGTGAAAACAAATTGTAGAGGGGTTTCTGTTGGCTGAACTTTAAGCTACATTGATTTGCTATTTGTCAGCTGTACTGGAATTGGAAAAATATATATTTTAGTTATGAGTTGTGAGACTCAAGTCTAAATTGAGAAAAAAAGGTGATGTACTGCAAAATAACTGCAGTATGGTTGCGTTTTTTGCAACATGCAAAACCAGTCATGAACAAATGACTCTTATGAGCAAGTTCTTTTAATGAATCATTCAAAAAGACTCACAAACGTATGAGTTCAGTCTGATGAATCCTTTTCTGAATGAACTCATAGATACAGGTCTCTAACTGATTCAACATCTAACTCTTTTAACACTAAGGATGATAACTATGAATGATAACTAGAACTAGAACTAGGGTGAGCGATATAATGGTAGACACGATTAACCAATAGAAATTTGTCAAGGTACAGATTTGGTAGAGATTTTGAACTATCGTGAATCGTATTGTGAGTATTGATTCGAACTATTTTTGCCGCTTTATAGGCCTTGAATGATAAAATACACACACTTTTATGTGTCAAAATTCCTGTCTTTGAAAGAATCCTCATAAACACAGTAATTTAGTTCTTAAGTGAAAGCAAACAGCTGAGAAAGGAAACACGTGTGCCAGTATATTGGATTCAGGCAGCTCTTAAAGTGACAGCAGTCTAATATTCCTGCTGTCTGTCATTCATTCATGTTAATCAAACAACAAAAGAGAGTAAATGTCTCTCTGCTCTTGACTTTTTTAACTTTAATAAGAATAACTATATATTTAATTTACACAGTGAAGTGTTTTTACACATTGATTACTTTTATATATTGATTACTTTAAACAATGTATGTAGCATTTCTTACTTGTTCTACTCTAGTTTTTTTATCCTATTGCTTGTAATTGTTTCTTATTCAATAACTGTTTACTTGTCTTCATTGCGCAAGATTTTTTTTAGCCTAGTATTAGTTTATTGTGATATTGACACTGATGACATGAATTATGAAATTTCTATGGTATTGAAAGTTTTGATATCATAAAGACCTTATTTAAAGCAAAACTAACTATATTCTGATATATATCATTACTGTGAAATAAAATTACTCATATTGTGATAAAATATTTTATCCTATCGCCTTTCCCTAACTATAACTGTAAAAGATATAGTTGTAAAATCACTATAATATAAGACTAGAAAAGGCCACACTAGTGATAACGGCACAGAGGAACAACATCATTGGAATCACTTTGACAACGTTTTTTTCCAGCTGATGAATGATAAAACATTGTCAGCCAATTAGAATCCACCCTGCTTTAAACAGCTCAAGCATTAAAGTGGCAGATGACAACTTATAATAAACACAATGTTACAATGTGCGTTGGTGTGGATGCTAATATAGTTATCGTTATAGTCTATATCTTTATCGTTATTGGTGTAAACGGGCCTTTAAACTGTAAGTTATTACTCTCAGTGATGTCCGTTTTTAAATGAAGCACATTTAATACATGTGCATCTAGAAACGTAGCTCAGTAACACAAATAAAACAGTCTTTATCATTGCAGTATTTTATCCTTTCACACTGACTGTAGTTTGTAACATCTCTGTAGCTTAAATAAGTCCTTAGGTTACTTTCAGTGCCTGTGTCTGTAATTTAGCCATCATTCATTTGTTGCTTTTGGGCACTCTGTAAACGATATCACCACTTTATACCCTTTGGGAAAACAATGGCACGCAACCTAATACATACTCATTCTATTTAAGCTACTGCCTGAGGGGTCATTAGACAAATGCTAAACCTCTTTGTTGTTTCCCACTCCCTTACACATTATTTCTACATTGGAAAGAGATCCTGAGGGGCTGGGAGTCAAAGTCAGGTCCAGCTGCTCTATAGGTGTTGTTCTCTCGCAGCTCCAGTGGCTTCTGTCAAAGAGCATTTCTCGCAGTTGAGTGTGATCAATGTTTGTTTTCCAGCACAGAGCTAATGAACATCTTATCTGAATTTTAGTACACATTTAGAGAGATTTCAGGTCGAGGGGTTTCTCATCTGTTCAGTATTTCAGAACAGTGTTTCAGTGGAAGTAGATAAGCAGACTTTTATGAGTGCCACTGCAGTGTTGCAGTATTTGTGTGTGTGCGTTCGCTATCTTTACAGACTGCACAAGAAAGTTTGGGAGCCGACATAACAAGATGAATTATGTTTTGGCCTGAGTATGAGGCAGATGAATAGAGGATAGGATTGGCACTTGCAGGCTCCATATAAAGTGTATATTGCAACGTAAATGCTCCTGCCAACTACGCATCAATAAGGTGACAGGTAATAAAGCTACAGACTTAGGTCAACAAGCTGTTAAGAGGTCCTATTGTTATCTATTGAATTCCATATCTATAACGAGCAACTATAAAGAGGCGAACCTTGATTAGTCCCTGAGAATGAATTTTTCATGAATGTGAACATCCCAATGCTCTTGAATTCTTTGAAACTGAATGCTTGACACAGCCTTTAAACACTGCTTTTCCATCTGGGCTTTTGCTTGCAGCATAAAAGATATTTCAGAGACTTTAAAAGGTTGATGTCTGTTTTGAGAAATATTTTATTCTTAAAGACTTTCATTTAGAGATGAACTGATATTAAAATTCTGTCCGATAAAGATAGTGTACGATAACAACTCTTTTGCTTTTGTTTTTATTTAATTATTTTAACTCACTTTAAGGATTTTCACATATATGTTAGCCTGCAATGTTCTGTTAAAGTCTGGATGCTATCTATCTATCTATCTATCTATCTATCTATCTATCTGTCTGTCTGTCTGTCTGTCTGTCTGTCTGTCTATCCATCTGTCTGTTAAAATTTTGTATTATTTAATTTAAATAAATAAATTAAATTAAGACATTAAAAAAAGAAAAATCTGTCATTTTAGATGCTAAACTGAGTTTATGCATCACAACATCATAATTTATGATAAAAATCAATATTTATTTTGTGATTAGCTTAAGAAACAGTGTTATTAAATTAGAAGAAAATGAACTTTATTGAGTTAAACTGTAAAATGGGCATGACTGATTAAATATACAATATTGACCAGTACCGAAAATTAAAAAAAAAAAAATCAGATATCGACCAATAATCAATATGATACCATAGTTCAAATCTATTAACATATTTACTGACATATCGCTCAAGACTTACTGATATAAAAATTATAATAAAAACTTTATTTGGAGTGCTTGTACACAATGCACGTTTCTTAATATTAAGCCTAAAATGTGTTTTAATGTCACTATTGATGAGGATTGTATGATCTTATAATAATATTGAATATGAATAATATCAGTCTTTAAATGCAAGATATTTGTACCTAAAGTATACTTGCAATAGTTCCACTTTAACACAATCAAAAATACTTCAGTATATCTTTAGTTGGACTTTAGACTATTTCTGCACAATTAAAGTACACTAAGCACAAAATGAGTTATTTCAGTTTAGCGGACTTTAAGTATACCAGTTTAGTATACCAAAAGTACAATTGCAGGGTATATTTATTAAGTACATTTGTAGTATACTTTGCATGAAATAAATGTATTTCAAATACATTTTAGTATATTTATTTTTCACTAGGGTACTTTCATTTCTCTGAAGTGTATGCTGTTTGTACCAGTGTAATAAATTAGACTGTCGTGAGCATGAGTGTACCGCTCAATATAAACAGCATTCCTTTCCAATAGGTGGCTGTCTATTTTCTTTCAACGTCATGATCTGTTCCTGGTTTGAGAAATGCTTCAGTTAACGCTCCAGCCCAAATGTTTCACATCTTAAGATCTTGATTTCATATGTCAGCTCTCAGTTACATTAGTAAGTTATGCTGCTATGTATATTCAAAGAAGCACTTAGCTCATTTAAAGTGGAATGTGAAATAGTTTTTGTGTGCTTTTGTGCGTGTGTCCTTCTCTCATGTCTCTATTCTTTCCTCTTGTGCTCTGATGCTGTGCCAATGTGGATGAAGGCTGCTGGTCCCTTTCTGTGTGACCCACATAACCATAAGTGCTTCTAAAAGCCTGAGTTCCTCTAAGGAGATGTGCTCAGGGTTGACCTCGATGTACCACTTTTTTCAAACACTCCGTTTCTGTGTCATCTGGCTCAGGCCAAGTAACTTGATAACTGTAGGTGTTTACAACTGTGAGTGTTTTTTCTTCACGATTTAGCAATGCTTACTAATGCAAGCATCACTATTGCTCATATTTAGATAGTTTTTTCCCATATAAATGAGAATTCTGTCATCATTTGCTCATCTTCATGTCATTCTAAACTTGTATGATTTTCATAGACTTTCAACACAGATACTCTTTTGACTTGGACCTGTAAGAAATCACCTAGCAAACACCGTACAGCCTTGTAGTAATTAGGACTGCATGATTAATCAGAATGAAACCAAACTTGCAATATGGCTTTGTGTAAATTATTATATTTGTAATGAGAATTGCTTAGAAACTGGCTGCATTAGA
The DNA here is from genome assembly GCA_021397915.2 of Tor tambroides. NCBI lineage: Eukaryota > Metazoa > Chordata > Actinopteri > Cypriniformes > Cyprinidae > Tor > Tor tambroides. The sequence goes on along the minus strand of JAFVLL020029652.1, from coordinate 26,303 downwards.
TTGCATTTTCCACCAAAATAAAAAGCTTGATGGTTTAACGATTGTAGAATAAAGAAATTAAGACAGCCATTTTTTTTGTTATTTTACAGTATTACAATTTAATATTCTTTTAGTTTTTTTTAATTTTACAGTGAAATGTTGTACTTTACTAATATTACATATTTCAGTAATAACATTTACATATTATTTTATAGTCATATTGATTGTAATATCAATATATCAAATACTCATTTTTTATTTTACAGTAAAATATTTATAAAATAATTTTGCATAATAATTATGATGATGATTATTATTATAAATATAATTTTATAAATATTTTACTGTAAAATAAAAAAATAGTATTTAGGTATTTTAGTATTTAAAATATCATAATAACTGATATTACAATCAATATGACTATAAAATAATATACATTTTATTATGTATAATAATAATAATAATAATAATAATTTTATAAATATTTAACTATAAAATAAGAAAAAGATTATTTAGGAAAAATATCATAATAACAGTAATAAAAATGATAATAAAAATTATTATTATTATAATGGTAACACTTTACAATAAGGTTCATTAGTTAACATTAGTTAACAACATTAGTAAACATGAACTAAGAATGAATAATACTTCTACAGCATTTATTAATCTTAGTTAATGTTAATTTCAGCATTTACTAATGCATTAAAATCACAATTTGTGTTTGTTAACATTAGTTAATGCACTGTGAACTATCATGAATAAACAATGAACAACTGTATTTTCATCAACTAACATTAACAAAGATTAATAAATAGTGTAATAAATGCATTGTTCATTGTTTGTTCATGTTACTTACATTACCTAATGTAACACGCACACATGCGCTCACGCACGGGTCACAGAGGTCATCCCGTCTCCTGTGATTATCAGGCTTACACGCTCAGAGCGGGTCCTAGTTGCTTTTGTTTATTATGATCAAGCGATCTGCCTACAGTACGCTGGCAGGGATGCCACAAATTTCTTTATGTATCTCTCGTTAGGGTGGAGGAGGGATGCTGTAATAGCGGCACACTACAGCCGACGTGTCGGAAAGCTTGTTAATGGAGGTGTAGGTCATACGCTGGGGGAGATGCTCACAGCGTATGTGTCCATCTGTCTGCTTATGCCATATTTTTCCTGCATATAATCTCTTTTTTCTCTCTCTCATAATAATATCTCTAATGCCATCATATGCCCCTACTGTAAACAGACTGAGAGATAAGAGATTCTGAAATGTCATGTAAATAAATTTGTGAACCATACTTCTGAATTTGGGGGGAAAAACCTCTCAAGCTGTTAGACCATGTATGAAACAAATAATTATGCAAGTTACTAAACACTGGTGATGTATAACTTTGAAACATTTTTATGATTTAATTAATTATTAGCTTTTTATCAACTTGCAAACCCACTGCATTCTTACATTAAGCTCAGTTTGGGAAACCCTGGCTTAATGTAATGTTTAATGCATTTCCATTTTAAAAACAGAATATATTTTCTTCCTCTTTGCTTTTTTATATAAATTTGTTACATTTAATGGTAAAATGGTTTAAAAGAAGTTATCTAAAAAGTAATCTAAAAAAAATGAGTAACCTAGATTATGTTACTAACTACAGATTTCATCATGTAATCTGTAATCAGTAATATATAGTACTACAATTAAGTATTCTACTCAGCACTGACAATACAGCTATTAGAACAAAAAAATGTATGTATTGATACGTTACTTTTTTGAAGTAAATTCATTAAATGTTATCCTTCCGTTAAAAAATAGGCTACTTACTGACATAGTTCCTCATAATTCATTACATACTACACAGTTAAATATGTGTGTGTGTGTGTCTGTGTGTGCGTGTGTATATATATATATTTTCAGTCAGTGGAATCTTTCATTCGTTGAGGCTGGGGTTATGACAGAGACTTGGATATGGTACAACAGCAGTTTACGTCATTTCCCAATGCCATTCTCCCCTCTTCTCGTCATCCTTTCCTGTCTTCTCTCTACTGTCCCATCAATAAAAATGGTAAAAAGGCCAAACACCTCTCCATACACACCCAGCCAGTGCTCTTCCATCTCTGTGATGGGCAGCCAGCTGAGATCAGCTGAAGTCTCTGTTGGAAAGAGGTATGAAATGACGTCTACAATGTGAGCTGACAGAAGGGACCTCACTCACCGAGGACACAGCCTCATTCTTATTTTTACCTCCTTCATTAGCATCTTTTCTCCATCTTCCTCTTGCTCTCTCTCTCTCTCTCTCTCTCATTCTCCATCTTCCTCTCGCTCTTTCTCTTTCTCCATCTTCCTCTTGCTCTCTCTCTCTTTCTTTTTCTCAGTCTGTTCTTGTTATTATGTCCTCTAGCCCCTCCCTCTCTCCTGAGTGATGTGAAGCAGATTCATTGATTCAGGTCAGGGCTCGACCCCTGCTGTCTTTATTAAAAGCCATACTTGACAGCTGGATGAAACGAGTCCTGCTGTGTAATGCTACGCTCAAATGTTAAACCAAATCTAGAAACATCTAGAAATGGCTTTAGAGTCTTTTCAGACACTGATGTCACGTCAGGATTGTTTAGCAGCTAAACCGTGATTTGAAATCTGCATTTAGATTTACTGTGTTGTACTACACTTGTGGAATGAGATTGGCAGGCAGCCTTTAGCCTCTGTAAGCTCCGAAATTTGATGGATTGGGGATTTCAGCGCAGTGTTTTTAAGGAGAAGGTCTGTCCTTTGGCTCATAGGAGATGTTCTTGTATATTGTCAAAATGTCAGCGCAAGGATTCATTTTGTGAAGTGTGTGTGTGTGAGTGGTGAAAAAAACAAGTTGTAATTTCTTTCCTCACTACCACACAGAAGGGGGAAAAGACTGGAAAAAATAGAAAATGGCTCTGTTCCAAAACATAATGAGCTGCCTTATTGTCTGCCTTCTAAGAAAGCATATTAACCTCATGGACCCTCCGACTGATTGACCTGACTGAATTGGAACACTCTATAAAGGCAGCCACACAAATAGAGCTCCAATAGAGACTGCCATTAACATGTTTCTAAGCTAACTGTGCACTACTCTGATAAGCATAAAATGGACTTTATTTTTTGTCATTTTAAACCAAGCGCAAACCCCACTCCCCATTTGTTTGCATTGGTCAACTCAGTCATGTAGTTACCTGTCAAGAAAAGGTCAGACTTCATGGATTCAACTCAGAGCACAGAGAAAAAAAAACATCCAACCGCGACAAACAATAATGTTGCTTATCAGGTTGTGCTACCAACATTATACCAAGGTTAAGGTTACACTGTAAAAAAAAATCTGTAAAATTTACAGTAAAAAACAGTAAAAAATACGGTAGCAACATTTTACGTTTTACGGTTTTAACTTAAATTTACAGTTAAATACCATAATTTAATTAACTGATATAATGTTAATATACCAACCTACTGTATTGAAGTATACTGAAATTTGTTTTGTACCTTTGTAATACACTGACAACCACCATATGCAGGTGGTGATGAGAAAGTCACATGAGGAACCAAAGCCCATCACAAGCAGCTTTTAAATAGTAACATATATAGAAGGTGCACAGTGTCATTCACACAAACACTAAACACCATCATGGTAACACATGAAACTGAAATAATGCAATAAACATTCATTTAACAACATTAGGTGTAACATACAACCCTAATGTACAAAACTGATAAGAAAAAAACTAAGAAGAAACAGTTATTTTAACAAAAAAACATCAAATTTGAAATGTAGCGCAGGGAATTCTGGGAATGTCAATTTACGGTTATTCACTGTAAATTATACGTTCTTTTTCACTTCTAAAAATGGTATACTACCGTAAAATTACATGTAATGTCCAATACAGTCTTTCACCATATATAGTTGGGGAATTTATCGTTAACCGTTTAACAGGTTTTTACTGTAGCATTTTTACAGTCTTTTACCATTAAATTCACAGTAATTTTTTACAGTGTAGGGATAAGAGTTAGCAGGGTTGCACATAAGGTTTTCAGTCTGGTTCTCATGAGAGATTGCTCCATCGAGGTGTAAGGAAAAGACCTGATTACTTTCCTCATCAGTACTGTGAAATCTCTGCATTGAACATTCCACTTACCTGCCATTGACCCATTTACCTCTGTTGCTGTTAATAAATGCCTTCTGCATTATTCTAATCTTCTGTGTGAGTCTCCTTCTGTAACATTATATCGAAGTTCCCTTCAAACATACTGACAAACTAAGGGCCAGATTACTAAACAGGGCAAATTAGCGTTAGAGCGTATTTCCATAAAAGTGCCGACGGGAGGGGAAAATTCTGCGGGTGATTTACTAACAATGCGCATTAAAGAACACAGATGCAGCCAGTTAATTTCCATAATGACCAGCACAAACTACCAAGAGCAGCGCAAATTACTGCCTGCTTTAGATACATTTTAATACTCTCCTCCCATAAATTTTGCGTCTGAAAGGGAAACTTCTTCAAATGCATAAGGTCAGGCGCAAAAATAACTCTGTCCACGCCTTTTCAGCGCTAATTCTAGCGCTAAAAGAGTGTTTATGAAATGAAAATAAAACAAATAATAATAGACTTCTAAAGTTACTTTATAATACCTATTCATTGATTTTATCCATCTTTATAATGTACTGTCTATTGATCACTAAGGGGTTTTCTCAGCAAATATTGAAATTCTGTATGTAGTATGTTATTAATTTGATTAAAACTGTTAATCAGTTGACAGCCTTGAATTTTTTCAGAGCGTTATGGGATTGCTCTCCCCACAAGGGATACATCCTGAAATGGTGGTGTATTAACAGCCGGCGTAATTATGCTATCTTCTTTTTGGAACAGCTGGGCGGCTATGATTTCTTAAAATGCTGCCTACAGAGACAACTCAATAGGTTTTGGAACAGGACTTTTGGGAAAAAAAGAGAGAGATAATTTAAAAAAGGAGATGGTTCATGCAAAGGTTGCGCAATTAGAATTAAACTTTAGAGGAATTAAAAGGGTCTTAAGCAAATGAAATGAAGGAAAGGATAGAGCTGGCAGATTATAAAGGAAGAGGCAGAGAAAGAGATGGCGGCTGATTTAGAAAGATCAAAAGTCGCTTGTCAGGTCAGATTGATTCTCTGATTACCTCTGTTTCTCATAAATGGATGAGAGATAGAAACGCAGGAGCGGGGAGAAAAATCAATTCTGTCATCCTCTTTCCTTTGGCTTTTTATAGATGCAGGAATAAGATACTCTTGTTGTGAGATTCATCTTTTGGCTCTTTCTCCCCTCCTCTGATGCACTCTAACTCCCTCCTTTCATTTCTCTTTTCTCCTCTCGGCCTGCACT
>JAFVLL020029652.1:0-20848 GCA_021397915.2 Tor tambroides | reverse complement strand
CTGGTGTGCAGTGGCTCATTCACTCTCCGCTCTCTTGCTGGCAGGGATTTTAATGAGGCTCTTGTGTTTCAGATATTCAGCCTCCTCAGCCCTCAGGCTTTCCCACACAACAAAAACAACTCTGGGGCGAATTCACTGAACAGTTGCGGCACTTTTGAATGCCGTACACTAAGTGTTCACGAGCCTGCACTAAATGCACTGATCATTTAAATGAAGCATTTTTGTCAACGCAAACATGGCTACTGATAGCTGTGCTTGAAAATTTTTTGGTTTATGTTGTGCTGACCGATACTTCAAGTGCCACTATACTGACACCTGGTGGTGCGGATGCAGCATTGAGCAGACGCAAAGCAAACAGTGCAGTTCTTGGTGAATTTTTTGCCTCTGTCTTTTTCCCAGAGAGCACAGCATTCCTCTCCTTTTTATCCATCCTTCCATCCCACCACAGTTGGATTAGCAGTCCAGATGTTGCTGACCCACATAGAGTAGAGGAACAGCTGTCTGCAGGATGGGGTGGGAAGGCTGTCCTGGATTTTAACAGTCAGAACAACCACTAACACATGTGGGACACTGTGGAGAGAGAGAGGATTACCCCTTAAGCCCAAACATCCAGAGGGAGGAACAAGAGAAACTGCAAAGAACAAGAAAAGGAGAAATTCTGTTTGAGGTTGTGAGGGGGTGTGTGCGCCAGCGTGCCTCGGCATATCCGACTCTCTTGTATCTGCTGTCATCAGGGGTTTTCAAGAGCACTTGTCCCACTTCTATGTCATAAATAAGCTCTGTTTGTAATTTGTTTTTTGTGCACTTTTGTATTTGCAGGCTTTTCCAGATGAACATTTTATTGCTCAGATGTTTCTTAGAGACTTAAAGTCAACGTGAAATCAGATATGATCCCATTTACTTTTTTCATGCTCTTGCCTGGTATTACAGTGAATGATTTTTCGGTGTACATTAGGTAAAGAATTTTATAATAATTTTTTTCTACATTAATAAATGCTGTCTTTTGAACAGATTAATCAAAGAAACCTGAAAAAAGTATCACAGTTTCCGTAAAAATATTAAGCAGCACAACTGTTTGGCACTGATAGTAATAAGAAATGTTTCTTGAGCAGCAAATCAGCATATTAGAATGATTTCTGAAGAATCATTTGACACTGATTGACATGGAAGACTTTGCCAACACAGGAATTAATTGCATTTTAAAACATATTAATAATTTAGAAAACCGATATAGCCTATTGAATTGAACAGATATATTGAATTTCACAATATTGACGTTTTTACTGTATTTTTGAGCAAATAAATGCAGCCTTGGTGAGCATAAGAGATTTTACTGAAAACATTAAAAAATCTTACCTACCCCAAACTTTTAAATAGTAATAATAGAATCGAGAATAGCATAAAAGACAGTTCTTGCTCAAATCTCTGATTTCTGAGAGCAGACTTGCTGAGTGCGATCTTGGCTGATCTAAGCGTAGTTTGAGAGCTTGCTGAAAACCCTAGGGAAGACTATTAGGGTGTTTTTTGCAAGAGAAAATGATAAGAAACAGGATATTTAACCTCCTTTCTAAGGAGAAACACGATATTTAAAAGATCTCACTGGTGATTTTCCCTTTGGGATTGGCCAAGGGACAGTTATGTGAGAAAATGTGAGTGGATGAAGTCATTTCATTCTTTATACATTGCCCTCATCTTCCTCCAGATGTCTTTTGTTCCACTCTTCTTGGCTGGAGCTAAGGACATTTTTTTTAGACAGGCTCGGTTTAGCCTTCTTTTATGAAGTCTAATGAGTGTAGAGTGCTAAAACTAGCGTGACATGTCCCAGTGTGAGTGATGACATTCAAGCCCTGGGGAACGGCACTCCTTTCAGTATATCAGCAAGGTGTCTGCTACGCAGAGAGAGAGACATGTCGCTTGACATTGCACTGATAGCCAGTTGGAGTTTTTTCTGGCACAGATGAAGACACAGTTACTTCATCCTGTAGTTTCAGTTTTATATTATCTCTCCTTTTTCTGGTTCCTGTGGAAGGCAACATAGAACACAATTGCTATAGACATCCAACAATTACCCAAAGAGCTGGTTAAGGCACAGAATGAGACGGCATAATAGAAACAACATGCACGGCACAGAGCCATTTGCATGTCTGCTGGTCAGTCCAACACCAACATTCAGCGGTGATGCTCTTTCATCACCATTGGGCCTGCCGCCAGTGTAAGCTGCTCCTGCTCTGCATTCTTGCCATTGTTGTTATTTTTTTCTTTCCCATCAGCCCTCCCCACCCACACTCCCTCGTTGGCCTCGTTGTGATCCCTGTGCTAAATCATTTGCTGTAGCTTCAACCCTAAATGGCTAAGTCTGGAGACCAGCCTCAAGCTATAACTATAAAGTGTTTGGGACATATAATCACAGGACTCAGCTGAGGTTAAAGACTTTGAACCTTGGAGCCTGATGAAGTGGGGACAAAACCAATGGCATTATTCGGATGATATCCTGTAGTGGCCTTTTGATTTTGCAAAGAAAAGCACATATGAACTTGTAAATGTAGAATCACTATAATTGCAATTAAGGCTGTGCTATTTTGGGAAAATGTTTTGATTTTTCAGATAAAATTGCAACTGCTCTTAAAAAAAAATTCTGTGCTTGTTTATAAGGCTGGACATTTTGGCCAAAAATGTTATGATTATATATCACTGTAACATTAAAAAAGTATTTAAGAAAAATAATATAATAATAATATAACAGTAATTTTATTTTATAATAAAACTGCAATATTACAATACTGACATTTATAGATAGATCAATTTTTCTTTTTTAAACACTGAACATCAAGCTTTTTGGTGGAAGACTGCAGGGAGCCATTATAGCTTCTCTTTTGTCGACAACAGCCGGTTTGTAAGTGCTTCTCATTAAAAGTTTGGGAAGATGAACAGTGCATGTTGCATTCCCAAATGCATGCTATAGGCACCCCAAATACAGAGCAGATGGAGTTTGTGCGGAGCAGCATTTACTGTGTGACCTGAGCTGCTTTGAGAAACTGAAAACACCGGCTCATGAGCTGCTCATGTGTAAATGAACACAATGCTTTACTCTGAAATAAGTTTAATTACATTGCAGTCTTTCCGTCGTATTGCCATTTCAGATTAATTTTGATTAATTGTGCAGCACTCACACAAAATTGTTAACTTTAACACATTTAAACGGACTTACTTAAAGGGATAGTTCACCCAGAAATGAAAATTGTCATCATTTGCTCACCCTCATGTTGTTTCCAGCCTGGCTGTCTTTCTTCTGTGTCCAGCATAATAGAAGATATTTTGAAGAACTGCTTTTTTGGGGCTGTTTTTATTGCAGACTTCTAGTTACGCCCCTAAACTGAAATCTAAACTTTATCACTGTTGTTTCCTAAAACAATGACTTCTCTCCCAGATCATGCATCTGGAGAGCTAAAAAATAGTTTTAAATGAGGTTTTCCTCATCTGATCCCTCTCCGCTGGGGTTTATTTCTCCCTCGAGAGTACATTCACTCAGCATGGGGTAGGAAAATCAAATCAGACAGACTGCTATCATCCGTAATCGTGCAAAAATTAGCGTCCCTGAAAGTGATACAGTTTGGAGGATGTTCTTTTTCTCGATGCTTATGTAAGGTAATTTAACTTAAACTCAAACCGGGCTTTTGCCTCTATCGCATACTGTCAGATAATCTTTCTTCATTGAGCTCATACTGCTCCCTGTGTGTTTGAGATAAATGTGCCTAGTGCTCAGTGCTGGATGCTTTCATATATCTTGGAGAGTCTTGTTTGTGTGTACTGATCCTCCTCCAGTGTTTTTACCGCAGTGCACTGCACGGTCTCGGATCGCTGCCCATCTCGCAGTAATTGTGGGCGGCTCTGTTATTAATTAGCGCAGGTAGCTAACTGTGTTCTCAAAACATCATGAGAGAACGGCTGTTTTTCTGCCTCACATTTGGACCAATTAATTTGTACATTTCCTTTTGCAGCGTTACAGACATTTATGTATTTTTATCGGAGCACTTTATGTGCCCAGGAAGTGAGAATGAGTCAGCTCAGAAGGGTACTAATTCACTAATGGATATGTTCATACACACACATATACGAACACACGTTCACACACAAACACACTGTCTCTAATTATCCATGTAATGTCAGGGGAGACATTAGAGTTCACTGAGCCCTGATGGGTGTCATACCAGAGCAAGAGAGTTCAAACACGCGTTGTTATGATTTGGAAGAAGCCTGTGGTTTTTAATTAGCTGAAATTTCATGTTCACGATGCCGTGACGGCGTCTAATCACTTGACCCCTGGCCTCATAACTAAAACTCCTTCTTACCACTTGAACTTGTAACCTAGTCTAAAATGTTTTCAGGTCTCACCTCATTGGCCCTCGTATCATTTTTGCCGACAGGTCTGACCCGGGGCCTCGGTGTTGTCACTGCGCACACAGAGACGTATCATCATGGGAAAACAGAACAGCAAACTCAGGCCCGAGATGCTACAGGACCTGAGGGAGAACACAGAGTTCACTGACCACGAGCTGCAGGAGTGGTACAAGGTGGGAACATCTTGAGACATGCACAGGTGCCCCTAAAAAGTATCTGGGTACTTAAGCCACACAAAATGTTTTAATTTCATTTCATTAGCAAACAAAATATCAAACCAAGGATCAACAAATTATGCTAGATCTTTTCTCAGAACTAATTACACTACTGAGACATTTAGCATTTACTTTTTTGGTTTTCATTGTGAACATGTATAAATTTAAATGTATTTTATCTGTTTATTTATTTTAGCTTGAAAATCTCCACTTGATTTGATAGTGTGTTATCTAATGCAGTGACATTCATACATTTTTAAGTGCACAGCAAAAAAAATATTTTCCTACATAGTATACTTATTTTCCAATAAAAATATCTAAACTTGACAAATGACAAAGATATTAAGTCTTTTTTTCTGAAAAACGTATCAAAATTAATTGAGTTTCTACATAAAACAAGAAAAAACATTTGCCAGTGTGGTAAGAATAATATGAAATTTAATTAATTTTGTTTTTCTGACCCCACTGGCAGAGGTTATTTATTGTTTGACTCATAATCTCACTTAATTTTCATACATTTTTTTCAGATATTTTACATATCCAAAGTCATTTTGCTTTACAAGTAAATGCATCTTAATTAAAGAATATTTAGATATATGTACTGGAAAGCAATACAAACCCAGGTGAAAAAAAGTACACTTCCATAATGCACTTAAAGTGCTCTATTTTTGCGCACTAATTTTGTACTTAATATACTAAACATGATTCTTTAGTACTACTTAAGATAAACTTAAGATCATCTAAGTATACTCAACTGTACTATTTTGGGACACCGTGAATATGAACTAAATGCACTTTTAACGTGCTATCTTTGTATTTAAAAAATGTATTTAGTTACCACTTGTACTTCACTTGAACCCATCTTTCATACACTAGTACACTCAAGTGTACTACAAGTGGAAATGAAACACATTTTTTAAATACAAAGATAGTAAGTTAAAAGTGCATTTAGTTCATATTCACGGTGTCCCAAAATAGTACAGTTGAGTATACTTAGATGATCTTAAGTTTATCTTAAGTAGTACTAAAGAATCATTTTTAGTATATTAAGTACAAAATTAGTGCGCAAAAATAGAGCACTTTAAGTATATTATGGAAGTGCACTTTTTTCACCTGGGAAAATACTAAGTTGGAAAATAATATTTGCAGTTGGTGCCTTTGGTCCAAACACTTCTTGGGGCCCCTACATGGAGGGTAAATTATTAGACTTATAAAGATACATTCATGCCTTCTACAATACTGTCACAAAAATCATACCTTTAGGTGGAAACAACAGTTTGTCACTGGGACAGTTGCCTTAAAGGGAGTTAAAGGGCAACTTTGAACCTTCTACCCCTAAAAGGTGCATATTGACACATTTATGTACCCTTAAGATACTACTAAAAACATTTTATAGGTACATAAGATGCAAAGTTGTCCCTTTAAGGGTACTTTAAGGGTACTGTATTGTATCTCTAAGATACCATTTGTGCACATTTTTTTTTCCCTGAGAATATAGGCCTATGTGTTGTTTATACATAGACTATATGCATATTTGAACATAAAAACAGTCACGCCCTCCCAAAAATATGGTTAAATGTAGCATTTAATGTTTGTCTCTGTAAGTGGTGGTCATGGGAAATTAATTATCCTACCCTGGAGGGTGCCTCAAAGGAGACATGAATGCCACTTGTACAAGAAGGTTAAGGGCCAATGTATGTCTATATGTATGTAAATTTGAGCTGCTCTATAATGAGCCACAGTGGCCCTGGGACTGAAAAGAGCAAATCATATTGTGCATTCCAGTGCTGTTGGAAATGACTGTAACATTTAGTTTGCATACAATTTATGTACTGTTGATACAGAATTTATGAGCTGACCAAATGAATTTCTATAACAGCACAAGAATGATAAAATACACAAACTATATTATTACATTAGTGCTGAAAACAGTTCCTGTCTTTATTGGGAAGCAAAAAAGCGAGAAATTTGAAATTGTCTAGTGAGTCGATTTTAGTATTAAAAAAATCACTTCATGTTGTAATTTCTGCAAGTCGGAATTTCCCAGGAAGACATGAATGCAGCAATAGACCTTGCCACTTGGTATTAAACTGGCAAATGCTTGGCTGATTGTGAAAGCTGAAGACTTTAGTGGAAATTACAGCATCATCATGAGAAATTATTTATGAGTTTAGGGGTTTTGGGATGCTTGTGTCTGACCTGAGATGTCATATTCTAATAAAGGAGCCTCTTAAAGCATGCCACTTATGGCAATATACGTTGTTCACTCTAAACAGGGGTTCCTGAAAGACTGCCCCAGTGGGCATTTGAACGTTGAGGAATTTAAGAAGATCTATGCCAACTTCTTCCCATACGGTGATGCCTCTAAGTTTGCTGAGCACGTCTTTCGTACGTTTGACACCAACAACGACGGGACCATTGACTTCAGGGAGTTCATCATTGCTCTGAGTGTGACATCACGGGGAAAACTGGAGCAGAAGCTAAAGTGGGCCTTCAGCATGTATGATCTGGACGGGAACGGTTACATCAGCCGTGAGGAAATGCTAGAGATCGTGCAGGTCAGTGGCATTCTGGGACGCTTGTGCTGAACTCTGCAGCTTAAATCCACTTTTAACATAAAAACAAATGTATGTATATTGCATCCATACACTAATTTTCTCACTGCAATGATGCTTTTGATAAACAAATATGATTTTTGGGACTTCAGATGTTTGATGCTAACTGCTAATTGTCAACGTAAGTGTGCTCAATAATTCTCAATGTTTGGCCAGTTGGTCTCCCAGCCTGACCAGCTGACAAGCACCCAAACTACCAAAACAGTCCAGCCTAACCAGATTGGGTAGGCTGGGAGACCAGCTAACAGCCTAAGGGTGACCATTGAAACACTCCACAAATACACTGCAACATAGCCTGCTCGTTACCAGAGCAGTCGTTAGTGATTATTTTCTACTATAACAGGACCTGAACAGTGTGCAGGATTGTTTCGAACACAGTTTCAGGATCTCTGAAGCTTCTGGCAGATGTTCTGATAGACAGTAGTCCACTGGAGGCTATTCAAAAGTTGCATGAGCCTAATTAGGCATAGTAAAGATCCATTTCCAAAAGCACAAACCTAAAATAACATTTGAAAAGTGAAAAAAATATGTAACTACTGGATACAGCACAGTTTGTGAAAATGAATGTAATTATACATACAATTAGAAAATGTAAAAAACATTGTTTGCCAAATACAGTTTTATTTATCATGTTATTTATTTTTATTTTTGCAATGCATCTGTAAAGTCATAATTTTATATTATAATACTCTTTAGATCTGTTTGCTCTGTGCAATGGCTAGCATTTACAATTTTTCATAGTGTAATTTTTTTTTGTTGAATTTTATTAACACCAGTTTGGGTCCATTTGACCGGCAAACTGCGTAGTAATTGTTAATTATAATAATAGTATATGGAAATTACAACAATTAAAAAACAATAAAAAAGTATTGTCCCCATTTAAAAAAAAAAAATCATAGATATACAGTGGTGGCCAAAATTATTAGAACACTAGTATTTTCTAGTATTTAAACTTTTAACAATACTGTAGCTTTGCAGGTTAGATTTCTTGAAGCATCTTGGAGACGTTACCACGGTTCTTCTGGATCTGAGTCTGTCTCAGTTTGTTCTGTTTCTTCATGTCATTCCAGACAGACTGGATCTCTGTGTGGAGCACTGGCTGTTGTCAGACTCCTTGTGCAAACAAAAATCTCACTGGATTATTACAATTAATGGCAAAAATAATGTTTGGAAATGTAAATTGATATTTCCTACTGACACACTCCAGCAAAAGATAGAAATAACTGACTTAAAACCATTTTTTTAGCTGGTGAAAATACTAGTGTTCTAATAATTTTGGCCACTGTAATAGCATGACATTTCACAGATATTTTGACCACTGAACTAGAAAATGTCCCTGGTTTCCATTTCAGAAATCTGCTCACCTTTTCAAGTTTTTAGCAAGGATTTGTGATTTATAAAAGTTCAGGCTTATTGAGAATACTAGTCTTATGACGATCAATCTTGACTCAAAAAATCCTCCTGTTAGCTGACTTCTGTACTGACTTTGTGTCCTTATAATGTCAGATGAAAGAAAAGCACTTGCTTTTATCTTTGAAGAAATGAAAGAATCAAAATACTTGAAGGAAACAGATGCAATTTTTAATTGATGTTGAGCATTTCTTTTTACCCACCCAATATATTACTTATTAACAGTGCAGCCATAGCCTTTCATGCTCCTCTTACTCAGCCTGCCTCAATATTTTTCTTCTTTCATGTGTGTGAAATGATTAATCAGATCAGAATTGATCACTGAGAGACAACTATTATATATTTTTACTATTTTTGAGGTATATAGTATGTATACTGTGCATATCGAGGGGTGAGAACCAGGAGGGCGTAAGTGACATTTCACCAACTTTACAGGAGAGCCAAAACAAAGATTTTACCATAGTTGGATCTGACTTTGTGTACTAATTTCAATTGTTTATAATACAAATTTGTACACTCATGGATGACAGTACTTTTGCCAGTAGAAAGAGCTCATTAAGAGCTTTCATTTGATGTATATATCTCCATTTCACCAAAAATGTCACTTACGCCCTCCTGGTTCTCACCCCTCGATATGCTACACCATCTGATTGTAAAAAAGTAGCATTGTATTTTGACTAAATTACATTAAATTACAAGGCAGCATACTGTGTAGTATTTAGAAAGTAGTGCGCTTCAATTCTGCACACAGGCAGACATTCTCCTTCTACACCAGCAGTCACTTCTAAGTGTATGTACAGTACAAGTCTGCATAATTTGCAGAAAGCACAGAGATGAGCAGCCTGACACCTGGTGGAGAGATCAAACACAAACATTAGCACGCTGTCCCAGTTGATCGCTCCCCTGTCAGCCTGTGCTGTGGGAGTAGAGGAGCTATTAGCATGTGCTTAGCATGCTCAGTTGTTACCAGTCTCCCTCAGCTAGGCTTGGCAAAGCTCCGTTCTGCGTGATGCCCGTCGACTAGCAAAGCCTGTGGGGAAGATCGTAGCGTTGGGGGAGGGCCGTAGCGCCCGCGTTGGCTCTCTTCTCTGTTGGATTAACAAGTTAAATTTAACTGGGGTTTATCCCCATGTGTGCAGAGCGGCGAGATTATCCGCAAACTCATGGAGGTTACAGTTGGCTGGCACTCAGAGATTGCAGCGTGTTGCATATTTTATCACGGCGGCTACTTTTAAAAGGTGGAGGGCTAAGCCAAGCACCAGCAGTCTGCCCAACTGTGAATCTCATTATCCCTCAAAAACATTACATAATTGATTGACTTCTCTGATTTAGTGGGTATGGCAGGTAAATGAGCTGAAAAAGCCTGTGAAGTTTCCCTGCTCGAGTTTGCTTTCTGCTTCATGGCTCGTGGTGAACCTCAGTGCAGGATGAAATACTAATGGAACAGAATATTGGATAATCTGAACCTGTGAAGGCCAGATAAAGGTGGTCCACTGATATTTTAACATGGTTCATTATTCATATCTCTAACAGGCCATTTATAAAATGGTGTCATCAGTGATGAAAATGCCTGAGGATGAATCCACACCAGAGAAGAGGACAGATAAGATATTCAGACAAATGGACCTGAACAATGATGGTAAGATGTGGACCAGTTCTTGACTGTTTGAATTCATCTTGAATTGAAATCACAGAATGGCCTGGTGTGATTATTAAATAGCAAAAGTGTGTGATTTAATTAAATAAATATAGTCTGCCGACATCAAGAGCATGCGCAGGCCTCATGAAAGGCAGTCTTAAATTGATCAGTAAAGTGACAGCAAAGACATTTATAAACATCTATAAATATGTTCTTTTGAACTTTCTATTCATCAAAGAAAACAAAGGTATCACATTTTCCAAAAAAAAAACTATCTATCTATCTATCTATCTATCTATCTATCTATCTATCTATAGGGCTGTCAGTTTAATGCATTTATTTAATTAATCAGCTTTGCATCACAGGAATAAATTATATTTGAAAATATATTAAAATAGAAAAGTTCCTTTAAACCGTAATAATGTTTCAGAATATTACTGTATTTTTTTATCAAATAAATTCCGCCTTGGGAAGCATAAGAGACTTCTTTCAAAAACATTACAAAAAAAAATTCTTACTGAAAAAATGTCAACTTTTGAATGGTAGTGTATATGCAAATTACAAAATTATAACAGAAATAAATTTATTAAATGTAAATTAATTCCCAGTAATTAAAATCAGTAATCACTAGCATTAACTCAGCATTATATTAAAACAATACCTTGACTGCTGCATACTAAAATCTTCCCTTTCAAGTTGAACTTCTATCATATTGCAATATTTAAAAAAAAACAAACAAAAAAAAACAAATCCGCTGCACCCCAGTTCATATCAAGTCTGGTCTTGCAGTGTCTTTTCTCTCAACTTTTTTCTCCCCACCATTTCTGTCTTCCCATTCTAGGCAAGCTGTCTTTGGAAGAGTTCATAAAAGGTGCCAAAAGTGATCCCTCCATTGTGCGGCTACTGCAGTGTGACCCCAGCAGCGCTTCGCAGTTTTGAGTCGCTCCAGACAAGCGGCACTCAATGCATGAAAGCTCTTATATCTCATTCTTCTTTGTGTTCCAGACGGAAGAGTTTTAAGAAAAAAACATGCAACAATTTTACTTTCCGTTTTTCCCAGAAAGGACATGCGTACATCTGAAGAACAAAGACAACACCTGCCAGGACATTCTCTGTCTGCTGCGAGTCATCCGTCCTTGTCTCTGCAGAAGCTGATGGAGTTCTCGACTCCAAAAAATATATAAAAAAGCGGCTGATCGTGTTCCAGGGTCCAGATTTTGGAAAGGAATGTTCCTTTTTAGGAAACGTGCATGCGCTCTTGATCTTCACCACCCTTCTTGTGTTTAATATCTGTGCTGTTTTGTTTCTCTTCCCCGTTGTTTTGTGAGGGCACAGTTCCCCATCTACTTTTTATATTGATATTTAAGTGTATATACAGTATAAATGCATATAGAAACACGTTAGGTCTACAAAGGAAGGCAGTTATAGACGTCTTTTTACTCACATGCATCTTACGGCAGTATTATGTAGCTTCAGGCAGTGTCCAGAACTTCGCCTCCAATTGACCCAGTGGACTGATGGACTGAATGTTGGGATTTTTCTGCTCTGGCTCTCATGATCTTTATTTTACAAAGAGAAGGCTGAGGATCCCATTCTTGAATTCTGTTCAATTAATTCTGTTGTTGCTGTAAATATGTGGTTTGCTTCCATATTTCGTTATTTATTTTTTGCGTTTTTATGGTGTTTATTTTACCAAGAGTGATTTTATTACTGTCGAACCGAGACGTGAGACACTTGATGTATTATGCCGTTTGGAGTAAGTTGTTAGTCATTCGAGGCTTTTCAATGCATTGTGAGAAATTTTTGCATCAGGGGACACATTCCGTTGAATGGAAGACACTGGTAGCACATATCATTTGAAGCGCTTCATCTGTGTGTGTGCGGTTATGCGCGTTTGTATGTACGCAAGAGTGACGGTTTGCATGTTTTGGTGTATGTATGCGTCTGTGCTAACTTTATAGTATCACTTTGTGTAGTTCAATATGATATCTTTGTATGCAAGTAACTTTTTGAACCCCCATTTGAAGCAGCAAACTCGTGAAACCTTTATCCTGCGTAATATGGTACTCAAAATCACAATCTTAGGTTTCCATCAACAACATAGACAGGAATGTACAATGCTATAATTTATAATCATGTCTCACCTTTAGATAAAGAGTTTGAATACTGAAAGCGATCACTAAGGGCTTATTTCCACTCTTGAATGAACAGGTGTAAGGAGAAGGCCACTGCTTTGGTTTTTCTTTTCGTTTTATGCAACGACTGACATTCCATGACCTGAATTCTTCAGGTGATCCTGCTTTTGTAACATACAGTATTAGCTCGTGAACTCCATACATGCCCACTCTCAAAACATGTGTAGCTCTCTCTCACATTGCTGGCATCCATGTTGCTTCCATATTTGTACTGAGACCATATTTGATGCTGCACCCTCTATGGCAACTTTCCTCTATTATGTTGCATGAAAACCTCATGCGAGGACAAAATGATTGTCCCCTTTTACTGACGTTGAAAAATATACTTCTGTGTTTAGAATGTTGCCTGAGAGTGATTCTTACACAACGCTGTCCTGTACATACTGTACACTTAATGTTGTGTCAGTAACTTATTGATCAACCTGGTCAATGTGATCACAAAGTGTGCTGCATTCAGAGTTGAATTAAGAAAGCCTTGAAAATTCCAATACAATTCTTGATTTTGGATTGAAGGTAACACAATTTGAATAGAATGTAAGGAACCTAAAATAATTCAATTGAATTTAAATTGAAAGAAATTCATGTAATTTAAGTAGACATTCAGAAAAGCAATATTGACTTGACATTATTTCAAATTCTTTGAAGTTTTAAAGTTTTATGCTGTAAATAGATAGATAGATAGATAGATAGATAGACAGACAGACAGACAGACAGACAGACAGACAGATAGATAGACAGACAGACAGACAGACAGACAGATAGATAGATAGATAGATAGATAGATAGATATAGTAGTAGCCTATTATTTGTAAACAGTTATGTTTATTAATATATAATATTTTTATTAATATTTTGAATTAATTTTAATATCATCAGTTTTCATTTTAAATTAGTTATATTTTTGTGTTGTCATTTTTATTAGTTTTTTCTATTATTTATGTTTAATTTTTAATTTCAGTTTTAGTTTCAGTAATATATATATATATATATATATATACACTTTCTCTCTCTCTCTCTATATATAGTTAATGATAATTACATGGTAGATAGATAGATATTTAATAAATAATTTTTTGTAGATCAGAGTGGACAAACACTTAATTTCCCAGAATGCAACAGAGAACGAGAGTGCCTTTTAAATAGAAAGTAACAACCAGGATTCAAAATTTTAGTATAAATGAATATGATATATGAATATAAAGAAATTAAAATGCTTAGTAAAACTAAGTGAAATTGATAGACTTGATAAACCTTATATTGTTTTATAGTAAGACATTCTCTAATGTTTAATAAACATAGCCTACATTACTTAGTACGTTTATTAGCCTAAATTGTTTTAAGACTTTGTGGACATTTTGCCGTCAATGTATTTAAAACCTGACATACGCACACTTTCTCTAGACAGCATAAAAGTTTTTAAATACTATGTTTATTGTATTAACACAAAGTGACGATACATGAGTGATAAAACAGATCCGACCTGTACAAGCACCAATGTAACATTTCTTCAGAAGGGTTTAAAATACATTCGATCCCTGAATGATGGCAGAGCCACGGTCCGGTTCATAATCAGATCCAGATACTGGACCTCTCCAGCGCTGCGCGGTTGAACGGGGATGCGGAGGGAAGCTGGCGGTACTGACCGGAGGACGGGGATCGGAGCGGTGGCCTGTGCCGCTCTGGGGGTCTAATAACGGACAGCTTCAGTTCCCCGTCTCCTTGGCAACGACGGGACAGGGGTGAGCGGGGCTCGGCCGCTCTCGGGGTTTTCATCTGAAATGGAGCACAGTGATGCCGCTTTAGAGTACAGTATGACTGCAGTATGAGTCACCGAACACACTCTCTCTCTCTCACACAGGGCACCGTGAGTCAGTCACACACGTGTTAGTTAGTACTCTCTCAAGCATCTATTAGGAGAATCACATGAGTTGTCAGATGTACAACTGAAGACTCACAGGATGAGTCCACCTACGCCAAAGCGCTGATTATTTTTATTAGTGCAAATCTGAG
Source organism: Tor tambroides (assembly GCA_021397915.2). Classification (NCBI taxonomy): domain Eukaryota; kingdom Metazoa; phylum Chordata; class Actinopteri; order Cypriniformes; family Cyprinidae; genus Tor; species Tor tambroides. The sequence continues at coordinate 6,366 of JAFVLL020029652.1, read as the reverse complement.
CTCCCTTGAGTATCAGTGCAGAGCCGGCCAGCACATACCAATCTGCTCTCACCTTGTAAATGTTGTTTGCGGAGGCACCAGGGCAGACCGAGGTAGGAGATGGAGACCTTAAATAAGCGACATGAGAACACCATCTCCACTGCACTCATTAGTATCAGTGGGACCCACAGGACTACCGTGGTGCTCTGAGAAAGAGCGAGAGAGAGAAACATAGAGAGCCTTCATTTATTGCATATTTACTGAAAACACTGCATGGGTGATCGTGACCAATGTTTACAGTTTGTCCCAGAACAATTTTGCATCCCCAGCCTTGCTGTAGCCTTCATTAGGTCTATACCTTTGTTTTGTTTTGTTTTGTTTTGTTTTGTTTTGTACAAACAACAAGCATGTATAACCAAATATGTCAGGGGTATATAAGGAAAAAAAAACAGATATTCATTGTAGCCTTCATCTTGGTAACAGTACAATAAGGTTCCTAACTACATTGGTTAACATAAACTAGCCATGAAAAATACCTCAGAAGCATTTCTTAATCTTTGTTAATGTTAATTTCAACATTTAGTAACATTAAAAGTATTAAAATTAAAAGATAATATGGAGCCTTTTCACATTTCCTGGGTTCTCAGAAGCAGAAGTCATTATTAGTTGGTATAGGTGAGCAGAGATGATAACAAAAGTATTTTATTATTATTTAATTTTGTTTTGTTGGCATTCGTTTGCCTTATAAAAGAAAAAAATCATGTTAGTGTTATAGATCAAATAATAATAAAAAAACGTTGCTAGAATTATGATTGTCTGTTGAAATGTCATCACAGTCTTTGAAAAGGGTGCATTATGTAATGGACGTGCTAATAATGAACAGTTGTATTTTTGTTAATTAATGTTAAAGATTAACAAATGCTGTAACAGATGTATTACTCATTGCTAGTAATGTAATGTACTAATGTTAATTACAGTAGTTAATGTTACCTTATTGTAAAGTGTTACATCCTAAACTTTTGCATAGTGCTTATATTGTAAGTTTTTACTTTTAGATATTGTTTCCAAAAACATTTTAATGTCAGTTTTAAAACAATTTGACATAATGAGCAAATGTAATAATTAACATAATGAACAAATATTATAATGAAATAAAGAAGTACTAGATATTTATCACCATCCAGTGCTAACACTGTAGCATTACATCACCTTCTACAAAATTAACAACAATCTTAGCTTCTTTTTGTAAATAATACTGTACATTATACTCACCTATCTACACATCATAAAGTATTTTATTTTATGTTTTTAACTAACCCATATAAATGTCACCTTGATATCTGGTGTGGATGCAGCATGATGCAAAAGCAAAAGCTTACAGCTACCAGTGCCACTTAAATGGGTTATTTACAGTTTTCCATAATTAGTTTATTCCACTAATGTCCAATAAGAGTGGGGTTACTGAGATAAAACAAGTAATTTTTTGGCTGATCATGTGATCTTGGCCCCAATTAGGCTACTGATATGAATGCAGGCTAAAACATTTTGAACATTTCCATTACTATTAATTTCTCTATGTAAAACTTTTTAATGAGGAAGAAATTACTAAGTGCGCTTTTAATGAGTAGAGGCTCACGTTGTGAACAAAATGATCTGGTCCAACGTGCTCATTTGAACAGCTTGAATAAAAATAGGGATTATAACAGAAGAAAATGTTTTTTCTACAAATGTGCACATTTTTGATTTTAAGTTAATGAGCACAATATGATGAAACCCAGTGGAAGAATATTGCATCAGAAAAGCTCCAGTTTAATACTGAAAGCTCTGGCAATTCCAATAAACCACAATTTAGCCATTAAAAAAGTTAATATTGAAGTTTCGATATTAAGACAGTTTATAATCACACTCTCATACCAAACCAACTGCGCATTAAACCAAGAGCCTTGAACCTTTTTCAGGCTGACAACAACTTTGTGAACAGAGAATATAAACTTTAGTCAGGGTATAGTGCCATATTTAATTTTTGACAAGAATGAAAGCAACGCTGTGAGGGACAGAAGTACAGTGCGTTTAATGGATTTGTACTATAATTTACCAACATAGCAATTGTTCAGCTGACAAAATAACTTTGCAACGAAACTTTCAGTAGGCAAAAACATCAAAAAACAGTTTTGAAATTTGAGTTGTGAAGATTATGTGATATAGTAGGCCTACCTTTATACTTTGAAAAAGCTTTTTTCATCCATAAATTCAACCTAGCGATTTCCCTGACTAAGGTCTGTATTGCATAAAAATGAATGTTTTTAAGCCCTCATTTAAGTATGGAGAAAAATAGCGTGTGAAATACCATATCAATATATTTGTATATTCTTTTATGATGATAAAATGTCATTATTTATTCACAGAGTCACACATTGCATTGTTACTTAATACATTTTAATGTGACAGGGACAATTAGACATTTAGCTGAACTTTAGCTACTTAACGCGAGCCTTAGTTTGACGTTAATTGACTGTATTATTGTATTTTTGTTTAATATAAGCTTGTCTGAGGTAAAGTAGTTCTACTGCAGAGCCCTTGTTAAATATCACTGTATTAAATAATTTATAGACAATTACTGGTGAACCAGAAACTTATTTGAAATGTACATATTATTTTTCAATAGTCATACACTATTTTCTCTCATTTCTCCTTTGGTACTTACAAAAATACACGTGGGGTCAAAAGGACAGTCATTGGCGATGGTTAGGTGACTCCTGCCATCACTATAGCCGCAGTAAGAGAGTAATCTCTTGTCACCATGAATGATGGTCTTAACCAAGGACACCATCAGTCCAATGACTGAAGCGGCAGCCACTAGCTACAGCACTTGACACAAACAGTAACCAGGTCTACAATAAAAGAGAGCTGTTTTAGCAATATTAGCAAAGAACAATCAACTCAAGTGCCAGGCAAAGGATTTGTCCTTGCAGGCTTCTCTGTATCACAGGGGTTTTGTAAATTCTGAGCTGTGAAGGCACATGCAAGCTCTCTGACAAGCCAGTGATCAAACGCTAGCGAGCTCGACACAAGCCCTGATGAATGAGAGAGGAAGCAGGTGTGTGCCACTGAGGCAGAAAGACGCAAGAGAGAGAAAAACGTACGGAGAAAACTGACAGAGAATTCACAAACACATAAATCAATGACAGCACTTTCATGGGCTTGTACTCTTTGATTCTTGAAAGAAACTTTTTGAAGTTCCTCAGGTATTTGAGAAACCATGGTGGACCAATATATGATGAAATTTGCAGAAATTATGAAGTGAAATATGACCTGAGATATGAGAGGTTTCTTGGCCTTCATCTGCTAAGCATTACAAGGGAATGTGTGTGGGTTTGTTTACAAAATTTTAATTACAGTTAAAAAATAATTTGTTTACTAGAAATTTTTACTTACCAGCCCCCTGTTCTTCCTGTTTTTGGACAGAACAACAGTCAATATCCCAATAATGACACCCTATGGATAAACATAACAACACATTAATCCAATTTATTCTTGGCCCCAAAAATATCTGAATGCACATAATAAAATAGCCTCATTTCAAAATGAATTAATGCCATTGTTCTAAAAAAACATGAAATGAAAACAAATCAAATTTCTTAAAGAACAAACAGCACAAGCATATATTTCAAGGAACATATTTCACAAAAAGAAGTAATGGTTGTGAAAACCTATTAATTGGTTAACGATAAGTTCCTTTACTATATACGGTGAAAAACTGTAATGGACATTTCATGTAATTTTACGGTAAAATACAGTTTTTATAAGTGGAAAAAGAATGCATAATTTACAGAGGAAAAACCATTAATTGACATTCTCAGAATTCCTTGCGTTACATTTCACATTTGATTTTTTTTTTCGTTGAAATAACTATGTTTCTTCTTAGTTTTTTCTTACCAGTCATGTTCATTATTGGTTGTATGTTACATCAAATGTTGTTAGATTAATGTTTATTGCATTATTTCAGTATCCTGTTTTTTGTCACGATGGTGTTTAGTTTTTGTGTGAATGACACTGTGCACCTTCTATGTATGTTAGTACTTTCTTTCTCAGCTTGTGGAAGAGCTGTTTGTGATGAGCTTTGGCTCATCATGTGACTTTCTCATCACCACCTGCTTTTGGTGGTTATCAGTGTATTACCACCAAAAGGTATTAAACAGATTTCAGTATTTAAAAATGTTGGTATATTAACATTACATCAGTTAATGAAATACGGTTTGTAAAAGTAAATTTAAGTCAAATCCGTGAAATCTAAAAAGTTGCTACCATATTTTTTTTACAGTAAAATTCTGGCAACCACAACTGCCATATTTTTACTGTAGATTTTACAGATTCTTTTTTCCAGTGAGCGTTTTAAATGATAAAAAGCATTTGGACACCTTCTGGTTGTCAAACATTAGTAGAAAATGTTCATTGTAGACGAACTACAGCTGTGGTTACTCTGCTATGTATGCAAGAAATAAGACAAAATGAAGAGTTCAGAAGCAAAAGCCTAAGTGCCATTTTAAATTTTCACTTTAATGGCAATGAAAAGAACTTGTTTCTTCCCATAAAAGTCAAATTACTGAATCTACACATAGGAGCCTGATAAAAATGCTCATTTTAGAAGAAAATTTCAAACAGCACTTAGAGGCTTTTGCATCTGAACTCTTCAAATATTCCTCTGGTTGATCAGCTAATTGCCCACTTTACATGAATATGTCGTGCCTCACCAGCAGGCCCGTTGCCAGGGCAATGACGTTCGAGATGGCGCTTTCCATGGCCTGTCCCCGCTGGAGGCTGAAGTGTCTCAGCACCACACCATGGACCAAAGCACCCAGCAGGAAGTTCACATGCCCTACTAACACCATACTAAGGCCCATCTTCATCAGCCCCTTCTGCTCCTCCAGATTGCCACAACATACTCCTGAGGATGGAGAGCGAGAGAGCTGATGGGATACCAAATGGAGCCAAGAACTCTGTGCTGAATTTACTGTCAGTCTATGAATTTACAGCCTCTCAACAACATAAACTCTGAGTTAAGACTTGGAGAGAAGACATATTTTGACATGGCTGTGCTGACAAACATTACAGATATTTTGCTGCTGTGCTCTGGAAAGGGCTGTGAAAACTGAAGGAAAGATTAGAAGTGGAGCAGAGCAGTGTGGGTGGACATCATTTCACAGCAAACACAAAGGCTCCGCTGATCCACTGAGGACAGTGTTTGGGCTGCAGGAGAGATGTCACCTCAGTTAATCATTACACACTCTGTACACTCGGCACAGCAAACTCAACAGATAATGGTTAGACTTTTGGGAAAAGAAGAAAGTTTGTGACAGCGCTGATGAGGGAGAATCTACAGTGATCATACATTTAAAATATGATGTTCTACGTAATAAGTCTTGCAGCCTGTTGTTTGTTTGGTACAAACATAAACAGACCTTCTATAAACCACACGCTTTACGACATGTGAAACAGACTGTGTATTTAAGAGACAAATGCATATTGAGAACAACTATTAATTATGGCTTTGTCAGTATTACAAACAGAACGAAAATTACCTGTCATTCTTAACACAGATTTAAATTCATTAAGGGTGCATGAAGATTTATTATGGTTGTCTCAGTAACTCACCTGAATTCCCCATTTGAACAATTTCCAGTCTAGTTTAAGTCCTCGGTTAGGTCATGGCACTTCTGAATATATTCCAGAAGAGAGGAGCTTTGCCTCCTGTCACTACTGTCCCAATCACACATGTGTTTGTGTGCAGACTGAAGGAATGTTCCCCGGATATTCCCTCAGAGGCTGGGCAGTCTTTAGGTCTGGTGAGTTTATACATAATTTGTCACTGATTAGTTTACCTGTTTTAGTATTCTGAATAATATTCAAACAACTGGATTTGGTTTGTCTTAATGCAATTCATAATTGCACAGGATAATAAATTATGTAGATTCTCTCCCCAAGAGGGACACAGACACAACAAAGGAGAGGAAAAAATGCTTCTTTTGGAGAACACAATGTTTAATGTTTTTGAAATAGATTTGAAACAGGTTTAATGTTTAATGAACTATGATATACGGATATGATATATGGATATATAGATATATGGATATATGGATATATACAGTATATATATATATATATATGTGTGTGTGTGTGTGTGTATACAACCTGAATTCTGGAAATGTTGGGACGTTTTTAAATTTGAATAAAATGAAAACTAAAAGACTTTCAAATCACATGAGGCAATATTTTATTCACAATAGAACATAGAAAACTGAGAAATTTTACACTTTTATCCACTAAATGAGCTCATTTCAAATTTGATGCCTGCTACAGGTCTCAAAAAAGTTGGCACGGGGGCAACAA
>JAFVLL020029651.1:0-18584 GCA_021397915.2 Tor tambroides | reverse complement strand
ATTTTAATAAACAAAACTATGCCTACATGAATGGAACACACGGTTTGGGATGTACTTCATTCTAAATAAGAGCTGAGAGTCATTTAAAAGCCATTAGATGGAAGAAGACAATGAGGATAGTGGTGAAGGCAGGGGTCTTCAAGATCATAGCAATGCTGACCGGAGAAGCAGATCAAGTTTCACCTGTATAAATCTTCTATTTGTTTCAGACAGGCCACAACCGTCCATCGAGCAGCTGAAGTTACAAGCAGTTATGGCAATCACTAAACCCAGTGATTCAGACCAATGGAGCTTCTGCAAATTTTCTCTCAAAGGTGAGTGTTTTTAATATGTGTAGGTAATATATTTTTTGATGACAAAAAGTAAATAAATCTAGCTCTGAAAATACTGAACTGTGCAGCTACTTATAATGTAGGCCTAATGACAGCATAAAATGCAATCAAATATAGTCAAATGTTTATAGTCAAATTATTCAAATTAAAAATTTCAACAACGTAAATTGAAAGTGAATTAATTTCAAAAATAGAGTATTGTCGCCCTCTTGTGGTAGAGCACTACAATCTAACCAATCTCACTATATTCTGGCTATTGAAGAAAAAAAAAAAAACTAGAAATATTCACAAATGAAAACAATGTTTAATTGAAAGATGTTTAAATTAACATTTTAAACACAACAGTTACATCTCAGAAAAAGAAATCTCCTTTCAGTTCACAGATGTCCAATGCCATCAACCAAGAGTCTATATTTTGTGAATTTTAACTGATGCAGTTGATTTGAAGCAGTTGGGCTGGTTTATGTTTGTGATCAGCAAGGTATGGTTGTCTACAGAATAACGCAATAATCCAGTGAGAGAGAGGAGTTGTGTCCTCTCTCAGGGTTCCTGTGCTGTATTGATCCTTTCCTGTTCAGCGCTTTTTCCAAGTGAATTTCTTCCGCGCTCCCTCCTGCCCTGGTTTCTTCCTCTCCCTGATCCTGGGGTCAGCGGTCAGCAGGCCAACTGTTTGGGAAATCAGAGAAAACAGATGATCAAAGACGAACAGCATCTGTGACATGTTACACTTGACACTGTTACATCGGAAACATGTCAGGATATTACATGTGCGCAATGTGCAATGCTGTTAATATGACTTAAACTCACATATTACCAAGAAAAATAGGGAGGGGAGGGGGGCAACATTAATTTGAAAAAGCAATTTGGGTAAATTGGTGTAAACTCAAACAGTTTATTTTCTGAATAAACAATTGCAAAAATAATTACTAGTTACTAAAATTACAACTAATTAGTAAAAACATACATCCTGTCCATCTGACTAGACCAATACATTTTTATATAATAAATAAAAATAAAACAGGTAGATAGAATAGAAAAAATTGAGAACGCTAGTGTTATAGGGTCATTTTTTAATAAAAAGAAAACAATCAGATGGAACAGAAAATAATAGAGAACAGTAGTGTTAGAGATTCATTTCTTATAATAAATAAAAAGAAAACAAGCAGATGGAACAGAAAATAATAGAGAATGCTAGTGTTAGAGGGTCCTTTTTAAAATAAAAAGAAAACAAGTAGAATAGAAATAGAATAGAATAGAATTAGAGGGTCAAGTTTTTTTAATAAATAAAAAATAGCAGGTAAAATAGAAATAGAATTTAGAAATTAAAATATTTATTTTTATGAATTTATAAGATTGTATTATGGATACAAAGTTATAGTAATAGTCTTTGCCATTTTTGATGAATCTAACGTCTCACTAATGAAACTAGTAATTTTTTTTATTAATCTTATGTTTTCCAGTTACATTATTGCTGTATATCTTCCAGCTGTTATTTTAAATAAAAATAATTTAAATTTGTTAAAAGAACTAAAAGAACGAAATTTGTTTTTCATTGGAACTAAACATGAAATAACCCAGAATAACTACTTTGTAAAGAAATTGCAAGTAAAGAAACTGCAGATGAGAGTTTATATAAACATGCATAGACATATATCAGTATAATGCTTTAGGCTTCTTGTCACGCACCTTGTCTCATCTTTTCAACTTCTCCCTCAGACACAAAGCTGAGCAGTGCCCGTGAGATGGCCAATCGCAGAGCTCCAGCCTGAGCAGAGTGACCACTGCCCTCCACACTGCCCTCAACATCAAACCGGCCCAGCATGCCCACAAAGTGCAGAGGAAACATCAGCTGCTCCCTGAGACACAGAGAGAAAGAGTGAAAGATATATATATATATATATATATACATATATATATATATATTGTGAGGAGAATGAAGAACATGTTTCTCTCCGCTGGACTACTCAGGCTTTCAACATCTGTATGAGTGACACTCCTGCAAATCCCCCTGTGAGCACTGTATCATCATATTTAGACAAAGTGATAATCCTGCCACCTTAAGAACTATTGAGAGGACGTGATGCAAGCGTGTTTGCTTTAGTATGTGTGCGCTCGCGGGGACGGCCCACAGTGCTGACACAGAGCAACACTCCCCTTCTGCTCCAATTAGGCCTGTGTGAAGCGGACGGAGTGATAAGGGCGGGCAGCCGGCCGCGCGCTGACAGCGCCAAGTCTCCGGCTCACTCATCTGTGTAATTAACTTTTCAACCACATTAGAAAAACCCAACACACTCACCACGCACGCTGGACCACAAATGCTGGATTTGAACATTTTTGGTGTGGCTCTCATTTATGGCATACTAACTAGAGTAAAAACAAATATACAAACTCTTGATATGCTAAAAGGATCTTTCGCGATGACTGAGATGCCCTCATACACACCTGTCTTGTAGTAATGGAAAGTAGTGGAGGTAGTTCCTGCCGTTGATTGTGATGTTCCCAGAGCCACTGTCTCTGAGGGTGATGCTGGCTTTGGCAGTCTTCCTTCTGCCTGTGGGAAGGAGAGTGAGGGAGAAAAGAAAGTTAGAGTGATGTGGGAATTAAATGAGTGTGTACGGAAGAAAAACAGTTTTAGGCAAGAAGAGTAAGACAGAATGATGGAAAGCTTGCAGAACAAACGTTTTTTACCTCTCAGATCTTACTTAAAGGAACATGAGAATTAGAATTCTAATCAGAATTCTGATTAGAAGGTTTGAAAATCTTTCGTCAGCTGTAGCTGTCAAATCTTATTTGTTATTATATTATATTAATAATTCAGGGTATAACAGTTAACTAGAACTCAAATAAACATGTTGTTATTTGAAATAAATTTTAAATGAAAAAAGCAAATACATGCATATATATAAACACCCACACACCCACATTTATTTATACATATATATATATATATATATATACAGTACAGGTCAAAAGTTTGGAAACATTACTATTTGTAATGTTTTTGAAAGAAGTCTCTTCTGCTCATCAAACCTGCATTTATTTGATCAAAAATACAGAAGAAAAACAGTAATCTTGCAAAATGTTATTACAATATAACATAATGGTTTCTGTTTTAATATACTTTAAAATATAATTTATTTCTGTGATTCAAAGCTGAATTTCCATCAGCCATTACTCCAGTCTAAAGTGTCACATGATCCTTCAGAAATCATTCTAATATGCTTTGATTTATTATATCAGTGCTGGAAACTGTTGAGCTGCTTAATATTTTTTGGAACCTGTGATATTTTTTTCAGGATTATTTTATGAATAAAAAGTTAAAAAGAAGGGCATTTATTTAAAACAGAAATCTTTTCTACCAATATACACTACTGTTCAAAAGGTTGTGGTCAGTAAATTTTTATTCTTTCTTTTATTGAAAGAAATTAAAACTTTTATTCAGCAAAGATGTGTTAAATTGATAAGAAGTGATAGCAAAGATTTATATTGTTAGAAAAGATTTCTATTTTGAATAAATGCTGTTCTTTTTAATCTTTTATTCATCAAAGAATCCTGAAAAAAGTATCGCAGTTTCAAAAAAAAATGTTGGCAGCACAACTGTTTCCAACATTGATAATTCTAATAATAAATCAGCATATTAGAATGATTTCTGAAGGATCATGTGACGAACTGGAATAATAATGGTGATGAAAATTCGAAGCTTTAATCACAGAAATAAATTATATTTTAAAGTATATTAAACAGAACTTCGATTATGTTATATTGTAATAACATTTTGCAAGATTACTATTTTTTCTTCTGTATTTTTGATCAAATAAATGCGAGGCTTGATGAAAGATTATACTTTTTCAAAAACATTACAAATAGTAATGTTTCCAAACTTTTTATACAAATAGTAATGTTTCCAAACTTTTGACCTGTACTGTATATGTATATATATATATATATATATATATATTTGTTTAGTTTAACTTGAGGTACTGAAATTTAATTAAATTAACCACTAACAACTACAAAAACACTACAAAATTAAATTAAATTATAATTAAAATAAAAATAATACAAACTTATTAAAAAACTGGTAGCATCTCAATGATACTAATATGAAAATAGATTCATACAGAATGATTATAAATGAATTTCTGTACTTGAAATAAAGCTGTAATAAAATAAAATATAAATATTAATAAACATGGAAACTCGAAAACTGAAAATGTTTGAAGTACTAAAATGACTAAAACTAAAAATAAATTAACTTAATCTAAATGATAAAAGCACATAACTAAACCTAAAAATAAAAGCTAATTGAAAATAATAAATACTGTAATAGTATATGAAAAATACTAAAACAACAATGACAAGAATAATATTAAAACTTAAAAAAAAAAAAAAAATTATACTTCATCCCGCTTACAATTCACAACGGTTTTTGGTACTAAGCCCACCAGAATATGAAATTAATAGAATAATGTTTGTCTAGTCAATAATTATTTTACAACACCAATATATTTTCACCCTAAATGTTTCACATTCACACGTCTCAATTTTGGGCACTCATGTAATGCACTATTGGAACAGAGAGACATAAAAATGGCTTTTCTATTTTTTGCATAAATTTCCTCATTTGAATGGCAATCATTGCAATTTAAAGTGCACAATAAATGCAGTTATCGCAAATAATCAAATCAGATTCAGAATTATCAGGCCTACACATTACATTTGAAAAAGGCAAGGGTTGACCACAGAACACATCTGCAGACTTCAGAAAAATGTGCATGGATTACATTTATGATACTTATCGGCAAACTTGGAGTGTTCGCGCCAAAAAAAAACAAAAAAACATTGATGACTTATTTAATCAGCCTATTTATTTCTTTACCATCTGCAACGCTGAAAGCGACTCCCTGTGGGTCGTACTGCAAGGCAGGAATCTCGTGTTTACTGGACTGAACCTCCAGCTGCTTGCGGAACTTCAGTATGAACTCCTCCTCCAGAGAGCAGTAGGGCATAGACAACAACTTCTCCATCAGCTGGATCAACCGCATGTACTACACAAAATAAGACAACTCGCTTAGTTTGCCCACAGCACCCTCTAGTGTTTCCATTCTGAGTTACACTCTTCACAGGATTCGGGAAATGTACAAGTTCTTACATCGTGATCTGAAACGCTCTCCACCAGATACTCCTCAATTTCCTCTTTTAACAACCACCTGCTCCCAGTCAGCAATCTGTGAGGAAACAAACACAGTTAAGCCACCAAAATCAGCACTTTCAGGGAAAATCAGCACTTTGTTCTTTAATAGATTGATTCCTAATATACCCAGCACTATATATTACAAATACATTTGGCTCTGCGACAAAGTACTTCTTTTTCTTGCAGGAAGTTTTGAAGCGCTCACATTTGTTTGGTATCTGACGTGAAGAAGCCTTTATTTCTCATTTTGTCCTGGTGTCTTTCTATGGCCAGAGTCTTCTCGTAGACATCCTAGAATAACAAGAGAGAAATGGAAAGTGGTCAGTTTCAATACCAAACGCAGAATTAATGCGAAAAAAGAAAGAAAGAATCCTCTGAGCATGGTCTCTGTTGACTAATAAGTCAATGAATACACAGAATGAAGGACGAGGTATTCTTCATAGATATTCAGGAATCCCTCAAAAGAAAAGATGCAGTGAAGCAAAAGCAGGGATTTGAAAATCCCCCCGACACACACATGCTCTCACACACACACACACACACACACACGCACACACACACACACACACACAGTCTCCATTATGAAGGCAGATCTCATCTCTCTCTCTTCAGTTCTGGCTGAATTTAATTGTGTGTGTGTGTGTGTGTGTGTGGAGGGAAAATTGAATTGGGGAGCACTTGGGCCGTAACCCACCGCACTTTCTCTCTCTTTTCTAACACACACACACTCGCACGTCCTCCTGACAGGAGAATCTGCCATGCGGAGCAGGATGGCATCCTCGGGCACACTTGTCTAAATTGGCATCGCGCCCGTGAGCCTGGAGTGCCCGTCAGGCGTGGTGGTGCTGGAGCGGTGCGGAGCAGGGGTCTGACGCGGGGCCCCGGCGCTGGCATGCAGCTCACGTCGGCACCTTCCTCACGCCTGTGCGAGAATTCATTTCCCCCTCAATTATCCCACAGCTGTTTGTTTAATTCGGTCCTGATAGAGTGCGTATAATCCACCGCTACTCGCCAAAAAAGCAAACATCGGGCAAAAACCAATTTTCAGCACAAAAAAGGAGGAGTAATAGAAAAGAAAGGGAGGAGGGAGAAAAAAAGCGGGGGAATGCACGTTACACGTTCGTGATCACAGCGCCATAACGAATCCAGAGAAATTCAAATGCCTTTAGGAGGGGAGAGAGGCTCCTCGTCGGAGCTTTTAATATGAACTTTCAATGTAGCCTTTTGGTTGGCCAGGGCTCCTTGTATTCAACAAATCATGGGTAAATTGTACAGACTCGCTCCTCCCAAAGCACGCACGGGATTTTTGTCGAAGGTTAAGTCGAAAATATAGTATAATCAACACAAGTTAAGATCTCGAAGGGCCTGCAGTTAAAAGTAGGAAGTACTCATGAGCCAGTGCTTTTATGACTTTTTTAAAGTAAATAATTGTTGGTCCAAGTATAAATGTGTCGGTCCATTCTGTGGCCATCTTGGTAACACACATGGGATAGCTAATGGGGAAAGACAGAAATTTGCAAAACTGTTTGCCAAAATTAAGTATAAATAATAGATTTCAAGTCAGGTAATACAGGTGTCATAAAGTATGCTTCTTTAGCTCAAATTATGCAATAAAATAAAATATTTTTTAGGCTAGTCCTGCAATGGCACAGACACATTCAAAAACAAATAAACAGCAATACCAATGCAAAAGCAACTTGCCAATCTGTTGGTCTTTTTCTGATAATTTCATGCCTTGCAAACGTAAACTCTTAGTGATGTATTGAATGCAGCTGTAAATTCTGTCAAATTCAACTCATCAATTATCTAGCTGACTGAAAAGTTTTTTTCTTTAAGTTCTGATCTGGGTTTGAGAAAGGGTTGAAAATTCTAAAACAATCAGTAAAATTATGCACCATAATTTTTATAAATGTGCACTACCATTCAAAGATGTGTACTCCCTAAGATTTTTTTAATGTCTTTTGCTAAATGCATTTCTTTTAAATAAAAATAAGGTAAACAGAAATACTGTTCAATTTTACATAACTGTTTCTAAATTTAGATTTATTTTTCTATATTCATGTTTTAAAATATAATAGTTTTCAGCAGCCATTATTCCAGTCTTCAGTGTCAAGTAACCCCTCAGAAATCATTCTAATATGCAGATTTGGTTTTGATTTTTTATTTTATTAATTCTTATTCATTTAAAAGTAACATTTCTTATTAATTTCTCACAGCTGAAAGCGCATATGTTGTTTAATAAGTTTGTTGAAACTGATCAATTTTTCAAAATCCTTCTATAAATAGAATGTTATAAAGAACAGTCTGTTTACTGTCACTTTTGATCAATTTAATGGATCCTTGCTGAATAAAATTATTATTTCTTTAAAATAAAAACAACAACTGCAACAATTTGTTTTCCAGTTACATAGTATTGAGCAAACACCACCCCACCTTTTACTAGACTGCAATGTATCACCCAAATCCATCAAAAAATGAGGCCCGGTTTTGGCATATACAGTTGATACAGAACTTTGGTGGGATATATGCATTTTTAGTTTGAGAGAGTAAAAAGGGTCATGCAATTAATATTTAAACAATTGATTATTGCTGTACTGGAATGCTTGGTTACTTGAGTGTACAAGTGGGTTACTTTGACAGCTGTGTAACGTTCTGATATATGAAGTATGACTATAAGGTAAATGTCCATATTCACTGCCTGTGTATCTTAGTGAGTTTGCGTGTGTTTGTGTTTTGCTTCCTTTTGCTCATGCTAGAAAAATATTCCTCTCTGCAGGAAGGAGAGTTGAACATTATTTTCTGCACACTGCAGGTTTTCTGAACGCGAAGCACCTCCGTGCAATTTGAAGCTGGAAGAGAGAGCCGGTGCACGCCGGCAGATTTGACATACCTATTTAAATTAGCAGCAGGGGTCCCAGCCACTGCAGGGCAAAGGGGAGGATGAGGGGCTTGGGCGCACTGAGGACAATGGCGCATTAGTCAACTCGCGCACACACACCAACTCCTTACTGCTACTGAGAGACGTCTTAGCCCAAGGTCGAGTTCATAGATGAATGGTAGAGAAGGGAAAAATAAGCTAAAACAAACAAACTTTGAAAAGGAATTAGCCGTGGTGACAAAGAGGCGGTTAACGCAGGAGGCTCTCTGGGGCTCTTCCCATTGCAGTAAAACCCCTGAGGCTGATGTGCACACACACCTACACACAAAAAAACAGCACGTTTGCACGCATACACACTCACACGCACACCTAATATCACAAAGCCCTGGCGTGCCTACTGAAGTGTGTGATGCTCCCTGTTGTAAATGGGATTTAAGAAGGAGAAAGAGCTCAGTCACACTCATCTTCCTAACTCTCATTCCTCTTCTTTCCACAAATCCAAACCTGCCATTTGCATTTTCCTTAATCATTTCAATCTCCTGTTTATATTGGTTTGTTTTAACATCAACCGTTCTATTTCATTTGATTCAGCACACTAAGGGTAAAATGTCAAACAAAGCCTGTCTCTGAGCAGAGGGGCTGTTCCCCCATCACCCCATCCAGGCCCTGTTAAGATCAGAGACCCAAGTCGCAGCTTCCCTTCCCAGTGCTCTCTGTCTGCGCCCCTCCTCTATCCCAGCTCTCTGTGATGTGCCCCCACCTACCCTCTGTCTGTGCCACTCCCTTCCTTCAATCACCAGACAAAGCAGGATCTCTCCCCAAACCAGTTCAACTAAATTAAAATTATGGCTGATACAGATATTTAGTCGAAAACTGAAACTGAAAATAAGGCTTAATAATGAATTAAATTTAGTTTTAAACGCACTCTGCATATCTGTATATAAACAATTAAATTGCACAAAGCAGATTTTATATCAACGTTTTAATAATATAATTGTTTCTACTCCAATTTAAGTAATAAAACAAATATTCATGACATATTTATTCAAACATAAATTAAATAATGAACTAAGAGATTAAATAAAAATATAATGAATAGGTAATATAATGTATACTGTATATTCAGCTAAATGCTGCTCTCTAGAGGTTTTTTTTTTTTTCCCCAAGACTTTTTTGACATCTTTCCATGGCTGGAACACTGATTACATTAGACATGATACAATTTATTAAGTTGTACTGGTTCTGTCAACATACCTTCTGATGTTTATTCATGTTTATTTTGTGCTATAACTAGTAGTAAAGAGTAGGCTTGCTTGCAGACGGTGTTGGCGGTGATACGGTTGTTAAGCCGCAACAATGGTTAAGTCACTTGCCTACCACAGCACCGCCCGCCACCGACGTTTTGATTTTTTATAGTAATAAAAATCATTTAGTTAGGTTAGAGAACAGACACTACAATTAAAAACTAAATGTGGCTGCTCGATGCAGCGTGCTGAACGTCAGTCGGATCACAGATCAGATTTCCTTTATCATGTTAGGAGAGTGAGTCGAGCTGACTGACAAGAAGAGTGAGGTGAGACAGACAAGACGATAGTGGATGATTTAGTTTCGAAGCGAAATACAAAAGCGAATGTTTGGCAATATTTCAGATTTTGAAAAGCCTGTTGACTTTTGCCATTTATCTAAGGTGATTTTGGAAGTTTTTTTAAACATTTGTTTCTTATTTAATTGGTTCCACAATGTTTTCTGATTTTTACTTTATTTAAACTTTGTGTAATTTATTTTATTTGACACCAAGGTGTTTGCCGTGCCTTCAAGCTTTCTTACTCATTTTGCTAATAAACATTCTATGTTTCTTATTTATTTGGTTCCACAGTGTTTGCTGATTTTTAGGT
The DNA here is from genome assembly GCA_021397915.2 of Tor tambroides. Lineage (NCBI taxonomy): Eukaryota > Metazoa > Chordata > Actinopteri > Cypriniformes > Cyprinidae > Tor > Tor tambroides. Next base: position 8,285 of record JAFVLL020029651.1, on the reverse strand, counting down.
TTGTATACCTATTTAAACTTTTTGTAAATTATTTGTTTTTTATATTAGGCATAGCCTATAGCATGGTGTATTTTTATTCGTTTTGTTAATAAAAGTACTATGATTTATATATAGGCTAAGTGAGTTTGACGTTGTATTTTGTTGTTGCCTGAATTGCATTAAACTGCTTAAACTGAGTTGGCTACAGAGACTTGTCACGCCATATTTAAAAGTATCAAGATGACATTTGATTTAATTTTGCATAAACTTGACAGAAAGCTCATGCTTTGTTTCATACTAACAATTGACCAAATCATCTGGTCAATGGATTTAGACTTCCAAAAACTGGAAATTTATCATCAGCCGCCGTAACTTTGAAAAATCAGTTAAACTATTTACAGTATAAACTATTTTAAAACAATGATTAGTGGCCAATAAATGATTGATATTAAAATTCTACACTATTTTTGCCTAAATAAATTAGAAAACAAAGCTAAAATCAGTCATCAGTCAAGAAAATTAAGCTATCACAATATTATGCACATGATGGGAAACGGATATTAATTTTCAGATTTGCTAGGCTACATTTAACAGTGTTACTAATTAAATTATCAGTGTTTTTAAAGTGAGACTAGAACGATTACATTAAATGTAAAAAAAATAGGGGAAACGAGCATGCATCTAAATTAAGTATTAAATGTACTGTATATAAACACCTATTATTAAAATATCATCTAGAACACTCTAGTTTTGCCTGTTATATGTAAGCATTTAACACGAGCATGAACTTACATGCAAGAGGGAATAGTAGGACTGTTTCCCTGTGTAGAACAGAAAGTGAAAAGGGCGTCCTTCTGCATTCCACTGGATAGCTAAAAGAGAACAGGGCACGAGTAGTTCATTACCAGATATCAGTAAGCTTATATCTGGTGTCAAAGAGCAAAGAGAGAGTTAAAAGGCAACTTCTACATACCTGTCTGTTTTGGGAATATTTCCTCCGGGTGCTAAAACAAAAAGAAAGGAACATAATGAACATACTGACTGTTTATCAAAAAAATAAATATAAAAATTTGGATAAAATCTCACCTTCATAACAGGTCTTGCTCGTTTCTCAAAGAGTCCAGAGGGGAAGAGATATGCAATACTCCTCTAAACAAACAAACAAGTGAATCAGAGGCACATTCTTTTTAATTTCTCCATTAAATGGCAAATTATTTTGTCACTTACTAAAAATTACACTTTAACAAATTTTAATTATGAATAAATTTTTATGGTGATTATAAAGTGTAATTTTTATTAATATTTTATCATGAAATAATCTTAGTGAGATTGATGGGCTTGAAGGCTTACATTACCTTTAAAAACATTTTATGAACTTTTTTTTCAATGAGCATTCATGCAGTCAGGGCTCAACCTTACTACTCAAGTAGGCTATGGTAGGCAAACAAAAAGTCAGCTTATTCCAATTCTTAAATTACACGCAACAGTATGTCAACAAAATATATTATTTTTATTGTGCACCTCACAGGTCTCTATGCACCCCAGTTGTGTGTTTTACTACAGTGGGAATCATTGATCTCTTCTACTTCAAATACTCTCATAAAGAACCAAATTATTCCAGTGATAGCATTCAGCAGGGCACAAAAACTTTCATTTGCATAACATGAGACGTTCAGAATGGCAACCTTTGGGTCTTTGACCCTGTTTTCAGGATAAAGAGACAGAAAACATAAAAGAAAAAAGTGAGGTGATGGCAGATGCACTCTAAGAGAACAGACATCCATGTATTGGGCCATCAAAACCAGAGGGTGAGGAAAACTGAGTGAAATAAAGCAACACAAAGAGAAGAACAGACAGAACGGTGCAGGATGCAGTGACAGATGAAGGCAGCACCTGTTCAAACCTTGAAAAGCAAGATGGCCCAACTCCCTCAGGGAGGTTTAGCCTCGTCATAATGTTCTAGAAACCTCTGCTGCCTAAACTTCACACAAGCCAAATCTGGGAAAACAAACTTGCTACTCACACTCCCTCAAAAACTTTTTTTGGAGACACCTGACCAATTGCTTCATGTGCCATGAAAAATGTAGCACTGAAAATCTAAAGGTGTCTGACCTTCACAGGTGATAAGGACATACATGTTTTAACCCATACAAATCCTGCCATCACATCACTTTTGTAGCACCTTTTTTTTTTTTTTAGTTAGTCAAGGTTTCTTGCACCAAGTCAAAATTTAATTTTACATGACCATTTGTACTCTCTCGCTGACTCTTACTGTACATAGTGTACAATAAAAGGACTAGTTCTCACACACACAAAAAAAAAATGATAAAATGAAAAAATTGTGAATAAAAACTTAGTCATTGATATCCAAGTGACCATATGGCTCAGTGATATTATGCCCATTTTGTCCTGATCTATTATTTTTATTTTTAAAAATTAGTCAATTCATTAAAAAAAAGCCTTCAAAAGTTTGGGGCCTGGAATTTTTTTTTATTATTTTTATTCAGCAAGAACAAATTAACTTGATCAAACTTTACAGTAACATGTATAATGCTACAAAAGATTTATATTTCAAGTAAATGCCGCTCTTTTGAAATTTATATTTAACAAAAAATCCTGGAAAAAAGTATCACAGTTTCCACAAAAGCAATGCAATTGTTTTCAACACTGATAGTAACAAGAAATGCTTCTGAAGCACCGAATCAGCAAATTGATTTCTGGATGACTGGAGTAATGGCTGCTGAATATTTACATTTTAAAACCCATTAAAATAGAAAACTTATTTTAAATTGTAATAAATTCACAATATTTCTGTTTTTACTGTATTGGATTAAATAAATGTAGCCTTTGTGAGCATTAGAGAATTTACATTAAAAAAATTAAAAATTAAAAAATAAATAAATAACTTGCAGACCCCAAAACTTTTGAACAGCAGTGTACATAAAAAAAAAAAATTCAAACAACATGGATACACTTCATTTCAGAATTTCAAAACTTTTCAGTATATGAATTAAAACACATTTTAAACAAAAGATTTTCAAATATTAATAATAATAGTAAAGCAGTTTAGTTTTTTTTTTTCAAATTGTATGAATTTTTTAAACCACATGAGGAAAAAAAAAAAAAAGATTTTAAAAAATTTGGCACATTTTAAACCATATTTTTTTCCTTTTCTTTATAGTGGACTTTTTTTTTGTCATTGACCCATGTGTTAAAAGAATAGTTCACCTAGGAATAGTTCACTTTGACACCAGTATTATTTTCTTTATATTTGTGGAACACAAAACGAGGTATTTTGCACAGTATGCTGATATAATCAATAGAAATAAAATGTCACACTGCCAAGCTCCAATAATATGCTACATAAACGCAAATCATATAACTTGCACTATTTTCCAAAAATCTGAAACCTGTGCTTCAAGACACTCTGCTTTAAAAGTTTGCTCAACGTAGAATTGTCAAAAACTCAGCAAATTTCTTCCCAATTTCAGCTGCATGGGCTCTGTGAACGTCAGAGCCCACCTGACGGGTGCAAACACAATGTGTGTGCGAGTAGACGAAAGACAGCGGGAGAAGGCAGGTGAGGCTTGCAGTCTTTATTAATTACTTCCTCCTGGCAGCGCTTGCTGTGCAGCTGTTTCACACCTTCAGCGCATTCACGGGAACGTCATGTCGGCTGAAGCGCTTGGCAGACACGCCGGTGCCAGCTCAGGCACAGACGCCCCATCCTGTACTTGCTCTGTGCCCCGCAGTCGCAGCCATTTTCCACCCCTTACCCACCGATCAGCTGGCAGAGGGACGGTACGTGTCAGCTTCTTTTAGCCACACTTACTCTGAGGACTCAATTCATTAATGGTGACAGAGATTGGGGAATAATGCTAAGAATCGAGAAATTGGACCAAATTAGTGGGATAAATCAATTACGGCCATTCCTGTCTGGCACAGAATAAAATACTGGACATAAATACTGTTTGTAAATATATGCCAATTTTTAAGCGGGTCCCAGAAGTTCCGCTGTGACACCAGCTGATGACTTTACTTTTAGCTCAGAGAAATCACAATGATATTAATTGTATCAGTCTTTGTATTTCTAGCATGCTTATCTTCCTTCCTTCTTTTGAGGCTTGTACGGAAACCAAAAGAGAGGCACCAAGCAGCCTAGAACGGGCCTCAGATTGACTTTGTTAAAATAAGACAGAACAATTAAATTATCTAAACCAACTAAATACAACAAAGCTATTTCTTTTCTTCATTTAATTTACATCTCTTCAACAAGAATAAGTTGAAGATGCTCTCAGAGTCTAAGAAAAAGTGTGATTTCTATACCTGGAAAGGTCATGTAAATTAGGAAAATCTTAAAACTTCAGGGGAATTTTATAAGGAATAAACATTATATATAGAAATTCTTATCCTATCCGTATCCAGTAAATCCCAAATGACTAATAGTCGTGTAAATTCATTGGTTAAAAAGAGTGGGAAAATGAATAACATTAAAACTTTTGGAATACTGAAATGTAATTATTTTATTTAAAATTATACTTTTTTCTGAGTTCCTGCAGATTATAAGAAGTTTTGAAAAACAAAAATAGGACTAGCTGGCTTTTGAATATTGTTGTAGACTTGGAATTTGAGAGCTTGGAGTGAAAAAGGTTGAGAAACACTATTCTAGAATATCAACTTCTACATGTGACTATAGAAGATAGGTTAAAAAAATCATAATATAATACAATCTTAAGGCACAATAGTATAAAAATAGTATTAAATTTTAAATACATAACATTACCAGCAGTACTGAGTCAGTCCTCTCAGATTTCTAAGAGATTTATTCATAAAAGTCTTTAGTGACAAGATTTCATTGTCTAAGCTGCTGTAAACTGACATAATTCTAACACCTGTCATAAATGTCAAATATTATATACACTATACTTATAAATACCAACAAAGGAATAACACCCTCTAAAGCAGGGGTAGGCAATGTCGGTCCTGGACTGCCGATGTCCTGCAGAGTTTAGCTCCAACCCTGAAAAAACCTCACCTGCCTGTAGCCCTAGTAATTCTGAAGACCTTGATTAGCCTGTTCAAGTGTGTTTGATTAGGGTTGGAGCTAAACTCTACAGGACAGCGGCACTCCAGGACCGACGGTGCGTACCCCTGCTCTAAAGCCTATATCTTGTAAAATATCTTTTTGACTGAACAAATGACACATCAGTTTAACAGCTGAAGCAGAAGGAGGTATACTTTGTCCATTCTCATGTTTATGAGGACACAATTTTGTATAATGACACGGGTATTACAACGTGAAGGTGATTTATGAGGACACTTTCGGTGTCCTTGTAATTCAAAAGGCTTACAAATCAAACAGAAAGAGTTTTTTTGGAAAATAAAAAAAATGCAGGAAGTTTCCTGTAAGGGGTAGATTTAAGTGTAGGGTTGGTGTAAGGCAATAGAAAATACAGTTTGTACAGTATAAAAACCATTACACCTATGGAGAGTCCCCATAAACCATAAAAACCAACGTGTGTGTGTATATAATAATAAGCCAGATTCAGATGTATAATAAGATTCAGATGTAGACTACTGCTGTATCAATGCTGTTGTTACATGTTTTATTTGTAAAATAAAATATGGCCATAAATATGCACATAAAATATTAGAATAAGACTGAACAAAGCATAGAATAGAGAATAGAATTGTAACTCACATCAATATCCTCTTGTGTGAATGTCTCTGGGTCTTCCCCCATCATGTTGGCCAAATGTCGTTTTCCAATTTCAAACTCCTCCACCTGTTTGTCTATAAACTCCTGTGTGAATTTCTGAGGGCCTGCTGCTGCCAGGTTTTTCTTCCATAAAGAGGATGACACACAAATTTGTCTGACTGGCAGCTGGAATTAAGGAAAAACAAGAACAATAAATAAGAACCAATTTCAGTCAATTGCTACAAAGAACAAGGTTACAAGTAGCCTTGGTGATCAAGCTCACGAAATAATGAAACATCAATAATAAGCAGGAAGAAATAATCTAAATAAAAAAAGCTTTTATTTTTTATAAATAATATTATTCTAAACAAAAGTAAGTAAGTCTAAATGATTATAATATTGTTTTAATTTATGAATTAAAAGTTCATCTGTATTATCTATTAGCTGGCATGGGCAGAGGACATCATGCCAAGCCATACTGCCTTGCATAAAATACAAAATATAAACCGTTCAAATAGTACAGGTTATTAACGCAACATGTAACGTTAACGTTATGCAATGAAACGGAAAGACAGCACTTCATCCTGTCAATCTACACGTTTTATACAGAATCCAAAGGCACTGTAATGTTACAAGGACATGATACTGTCAGCAGCATCAGTACAAATCACGACTGACTAGTCGCAAAAACAGCTCTGTGCCGGAGCAAAAATAAGAACGCATTTCACCTGCGGAACCGTCGTTGATCGGGACACACAGAAATTCTTCCCGCAGCTCCCATACTTCCATAAAATCGACCTCACGCCTCTGCAACCGGAGGCAGCCATGTTTGCTCGACGACTCGCGCTTGTACAGGAAGTGAAGACTACATCACATCCTGGAAGCAGGCAAGATCGTTTCACTCACAAAAATATCTTTGGCACATTGTAGTTGTACGCAAAACTCCACTTTCACAGATCCAAATATTCAAATTCCAGACCTCTTCTTTTTCCCTAAAATAATTTGAGTTATAAACAAAAAAGCTGTAAAAACATTATCTGTTTGCAATTCTTTTCCTGTCTTTAATCACTTCTCAAAACTATTTTTAGTTTGAAATTAATTTATTACTCCCTTTTACTATTACTATTATTATTATTATTTACATTTTTATCATTGTTTATCATTAATTATTAGGCTATCATCTGTTTATGTCTGTATATTGTTTTGAGCATTATTTGAAAGAAAGAAAGAAAGAAAGAAAGAAAGAAAGAAAGAAAACATCATAATAGTACCTTAAAATATGAAAAGATATAAAAGACTATCAAATATTAATATTATTTTCAGGCTAAAATAACTTGATGAAATAAAAAAATAATACAGTTTTAAATTTTTAGATTATATTTTTTTGAATGTTTAACATTTAAAATAATGTGTTCTAAAACAAATCTCTAGTAAGAGTGTTATTTATTTATATATTTATTTATTTGATGCAGTACACATATTGGTGCTGAAGTATATTGGTACTTTATTGCTACTTTAGATGCATTTTTATGTATTTAGCAAACGATTTTATCCAAAATGACTTACACTGCATTCAGTTATTCATTTAACATTTATCATTTTACAGTTCACACACTCCCTTGTGAACAGAATGACCTTGGTGTTTCTAGCAGTAATTATTTGTTTGTTTGTATTTTTAAAAATAATATTAATTTCATTTAATACAGTGCACACATTTATTTGTGTAATTAAAACTGTTAAAATGGGAAGGAAATTTTCAGCACATAGAAAATTAAGATTAAACTCATTAAAAAACAGAAAGAAAAATAAAAAGAAAAAAGAAAATTAAAAGAAAACAGAGAGTTAGTTAACACATAGGCCCAAAATTTGCTTGCTGTAGGAAATGGTGGTCTTTCCACTAAGTAGAATCTTATAAAGATATCCAGAATTCGTGGCAGTTGCAATTAAACAAAAATTTTGAATCGCTTTGAATCTCTTTTGATGCCTGTTCCTAAATATAATGTAAAATATTCTCATTAATGTTCTTGGCCTGATTATTCAACAATATGCAGTACCTCTAAGAACTGGGCTATAGCTGTCAGAATCAAGGCTGATGGGTGTTTCTCTGCCATTGGCAAATGCTCATCAGAGGCGCACTTCAGTATCTTTACAGAACTAGCGTCATGTGAGGAATTTTCATATACTTTGTGAAAATTGAATTTTTATGCAAACTGCACATCTCATTTGATATAATATTTTTTGCATACTAAATAGTCTGGAAGTAGGCATTTTCAGATGTGGGTTGAGAGTAACTTTAATTAATAAAAAAAAATAAATTCATCTCCTTCACACTATATATGAACAAATCAGATCGAGGGTTCAGAGCCACAGGCCAACATTTATTCCAGGGGTTATATGTATGTGTGCACAGCTCCTAATAGATGCCAGGTCTTCACTCATGATAGAGTTGGAGTGAGTGTTTGTGAACATTAATCAAAGTGAAGGGGCACACGCTTCTGGTTTGTGCCAGTCAATGCTCTGGCGAGCTAATGTGGCGCAATGATGAACAACGTTTGCGCTCAGGTTTAGCCACAAGCGTTCACAAAGAAAAATAGACTCGACCCCTGGT